>OMNN01002394.1:0-11688 GCA_900302755.1 Chromis chromis | reverse complement strand
GGTGAAACATATTACAGATAAAGTATGGTATTTCTTGTTCAAACTAATGCATAGAGACTCATGTTAACAGTAAAAACCTTTGTATTTTCTTATAAATGAACCTCAGTGAGGGGCCTCTTTCCTGGTTTACCCCATAACTCATCTTTTGAAATTGAATTTGGGCAGGCAGCATGTCGCTGCAGGAGACAACCTCATGTCCTGTTTACAGAGATCGTCCGGAGAAATCGATCCTATCTGCCTTCATCACTCAATAATGAGCCTGTTAATCGTTTGGACGGAAACACGGAGGTTAATGTGCAGCAGTGAGAGGATGATCAGCTCCTAAACGAGTTATCACGGTACCACGTGAACCCAGTGTTCAATGTATGGAGCCCTGAGCAGCAGCCTGCTTTGGAGAGAGACGCTGTCAGAGAGACATCAAGCTGTAATTATAGATGTACGATTCCGGTTTAACTTGAAAATAAAGCTCTGGTTCTGATGAGAGGTGGACTGAGGTCCTACAGACTGCAGGGAAACGGAAATCTGATTCAATAGTTCTGTTAAACTGCACGTTTAAAAACGTCAAAAGCCTCTTTTTTTTTTCACAACAGAGTGAAAATATATATTTTTTAATTTTCAAAATTAAAATCAGTACTGAAAAGTTAAATTTAAGGAATAGAATAATTAAAACTTATTGACTAAAACTGTGATTTTTTTTAAAGGTTAGTAAAAAATAAAATATACACAAATGAATAGATGTGCAGACAAGTTTATTAAAAGTACTGGCAGTTTAGACCAGATTAATTTTAAAAGAACAGTCTTTAGCTTCTTTTTTAGAGGCTAGATTTAGGGCAAATCCAAGTTACAAGTGCTCCACTAAGTGACCAGCCCCTGCAGAGCTGAGTAACCTTTCAGGCTTTAGCAAACATGCCTCTGATATATTTTAGGCCCATTTAGACAATTCAGAGACTTAGGTACAATAAGTAGGGCCTCAAATTGAATTCACAGGGAGCCAGTGCAGGGATGTACAAATCAGGTTAATGTGTTCTCTCCTCTTGGTGTTTGTAAGTATTTGAGCCCCAGCATTTTGTATGAGTTGGTCTTATTAGGAGATCAGTAAGTTGTCCCCGCTACAGGTAGTAAAAGCATGAATTAATTAATTGTGCAAGGCAGACATAACTCTGGCAAGAGCTTCTTAAACGTGATGATTTGCTGCTTTCTCATAGAGAATTTGACGGTTTTTGTTTTTTGGGCTGATAAAAATCCCATCCCCAAAACACCAACAGCATCCCTGACATGATGGAGGGTGGTATTGGAAGCTGTAGATCAGGGTAAATTGAAAAATTATTTCAACACGAAGAAATATATATTTCATTATGAAAGTAGAGAGTAGCTAATACACAAATATTATTATAAATAATCCATTGCCGATAACTATCTGGTTGACAACAACATAGAACAAAAGGTAGAACATTTCATGATACAGATGCAGAGGAGAGGGATTAGCTTATTGAAAAGTTTCAAACAGACTCATGCACACTGTCAAACTTGCAATAATACATTTATTTTGATCAATTTTGGTTCTTCATCAGGCAAAAAAAAGACCATCTTAAATAGGCACTGCAAGATTTTGGAGTATAATTGATTTGGCAAACATGACACAAAACACACAATAAACCAAGTTAAAGATGAATTTGACTAATAGCATTATTTTTGTGTGTGTGTTTCAGATTTTCTGAAGATATTGTAATAATAACAGTATCGTGAATTCTTTTGACCATGCAAATGTAATGAACATTTTATATTGTGACAGCCCTGCAACCTGCACTCTTTCAGTTGACTGCAACCAATTTCCATTTATATCTCCATTTTGCATTGTTCCTATACATTGATTACAGTAATATACAATGAAATTCACAGGCCTTATGAAACAAGTGTCTACTGGTCTACAACCAGAACTTATACTGGTTTAACCAAAACTGCACAAAGAGGGTCCTTTTCAGAATTGTCTTGGGGGTGTAAAAACACAAGGAAGCATCATTGTTGTGCTGTATATTATGAAAGAAACAACTAGATGGCATTCAGCCTTCACTGATTTCATTATTTTGACCCATAACTGTCCTATTGTGACATGTCAACATGTATCCTGTGAGAAAGGCCTGTAAACATATCATGAGGCTTTGCTGCTTAATGAATCATCCAAAAGTTCTGGTGTGTAGTTCATCATCAAGAAATCCAACCACCAGAGGGCGACTTTACCTCTTCCCCCCTTTATATTCATTATTAAAGTATTAAATGGGCTAATTTTACCCTTTTTGTGTCCCTGCAATACTGCTTTACTTATTTAGAAAGGTTAGAGATTTGAAGGCTTTATTGCCATATGCAGCAATAAAAAGTTATCAATGCAATGAAATTCTTAGTTGTTTGACTCTCTGCCTGGTGCCAGGATGAACCTATTTACAGAATACATTCATTTAGACACATTGAGGTAACAAATATGAATACACAAGAGCATTCCAAAAAGGTTACGTATAGGAAAAATGTATTTAAAAGCATGTACAATATTTATGGTGCAGAAAGGTTGATTTTGAATATGCAAAGAGGTTATATCTGTTGGCTAGTTTACAACGTGGTGATATCTCTGATCATGTATTCATTCCTGCAATAAACCATGCGGCACTATCACGAGTATTGTACCAGCGGTGTGCTTTTATTTTGCTGACAACTTGGCTCAACTTGTGGAGGACTTTGATTCGGCGGCTTGACGCAGCTCCGGCGGAGAGGCCCAGCCTATTCTGATTACGCACCAACCGGGGAGGGGGGGCCGCGCTGATGTCCTCTCTGGTGCACTCAGCCAACCCCTGCTGTTGTAAGGTAAAGCTGCTGGTATCCTGGTGTACCGTTGTGGAGGTTCCCCGCTGAAAGAAGCCAGGCTTGGCAGGACGTCGGAGCCTCCAGATTCATTAGTTTCCCCCCGCATCGGAGAGAGACTTCGCACCCAAAATTACGCATGGAATGGTTTTGGGGGGATTGGAGTAGAAATGCAGCGCCGCACTTCCAGCCCACAACAAGAACCATGCCCAGCTTACACTGCAAGCAAATCCATGACATCCTGTTTTATCCTTTACGACTTTGATAGGAGAGAGGTTTGCTCGGATACCGACGAGGAGTGAAGACAACCGACACGCACCGCACACACCGACGGGACGCAGATTTTTTTTTTGCCGCTGCAGACGCTTGTGTACCGAAAACCCCTTCTGCATTTAGGATTTTTTTGATGGAGCTGGAGAACATAGTAGCCAACACTGTACTGCTAAAAGCGAGAGAGGGTAAGTTGACACACATTACAGGAGCAAATAACAGTAAGCGGGCCCGGCTGTGTCTCATTTTTTTTGCGCTCAGTATGCAGAAAAGGTGGGAATAATGATGACGGCAGCCTGCGGACTGTACGCCTCATTACAGCAGGTAAACCCTACAGATGCAACAGAAAGCAGTGTTATGCAACCTATCAGAGACAGGGAGCAGGGAGCTGCTCATGTTGTGTTTAAAAAAAAAAAAAAAAAAACTAAGCAAAAATCAGCCTCTTGGATTGTTTTCTCCTCGCTGAGTTTGACAGATCGTATGCGTTTTTCCCACATATGTAAAGAAAAAAAAAGAGGGGAGGAGGGGGCTCGATCTGCCTCCCACATCCGCTTTCGCTGTCTGTGCAAATGAAAGCGCTCTTTCGCAACATTATGCATGCTGAAGCACACGCCGAGGCTGGGGATAACTCCTCTCTTGCACAGGGAATAAGCGAGTGTAGGCTGGCTGGCATTTGAGCGGTGATCTGATGACGTGACTGGTGTTGAAATCCGTGTGAGGGGCCTGCAGAGACACACTGTGGTTATCAGTGTGGAAACAGTCTGAGAGGGCCACATGCAGGCTGACAATACAGTCTGAAATATGAGGGCTCACGGTGTCATTAAGGGCTGCTTTTGAGGAGGACAGGGTCGAGCTGAGGGCAGCAGGAAGGCCTGGAGGTAAAGTGGGACTCCATGATTGTTTCTCATGAATGGGAATCCTTCACTGGAGGCTGTGCGGCCACTTATGTTTCACTTTTAAGCAGTTTGATTGCACAATAATTCAGAGTTGTCTCAGAGTGGACAATATTATTGTTGGATAACCATGAACGGCAAGACGAACTATGACAAAAAGCCCCTTCTTTAACTTAAACTAATAAGGAATACATTTTCCTCAATGTAGTTTGGCCCCACTGGCGCTTCCTTAAAGGGCCCATATGATGAAAAATCCACTTTTTCCTCAGTGTGTCTACAAACTCTCAAAATATAAGAAATAAACATCCCTTTGCTTTTTTTCCATTTCCATAGGTCATAAAGTGTATTTCTGAGCGAGTCCATTCAGCTGGATTTAAAGCTACAGACACTAAAAAAGCCCATTTAGAAACAGGGGTTAAAACCAGTGCTATTAGTGAAGGTAGGTAGAGTGAAGAATCTGTGCAGCACTTTGAGCTCAAAGTTGAAATACACATTCTGGAAACATGTGAGACTGAGATTAACCTGTCATGAAAGGGTCCCATATGGGATCTTTAAAGCTCCCAACCCTGTGTTTTGGGAACTAGTGGGATAAAAACCAGTATGAGACAACATCCTGCTTCATTGGAACTCCGCGCTACATACTTGTGTCGTTTCCGAATAAATCGCATAATTTTTTACTAACAGTCCTCTAAATTTGAAGTGACTCAGTATAGCCGTCTGTCAAACATGCGTTCATTCTCACAAGTGAATACACAAGTTTGGTTGGAGGCAGCACGTGGTTTCATGTGCTTACAGTCTCTGTGGAGTTGCAGGAGCAGACTTTGATCCTCTGGCAGCTTCTTCCATGTATGATGGCATACTTTAAAAAAAAACAGGGATAGTCTGCAGAGAGTGGTACATGCGCATTAGTGGAGTAATAAAATGAAGAGGGAAGCTGACATGCTGTCAAAACGCTTGTGAAGAACGCCTGTGGGTCAGACTGGACATTTGTTTTATGGTAGCAGAGCACGACTGGGCCGGGTGAATCAAGCTTCATGAATTAATAAGAGCAGTTAATGACCCATGACAGATCTTGCTTGTCACAGCTGCTACATTGGTGCTCATCCAGTCCCTGCCCTGACTGTGTGTGGGAGAGAAAAGAAGGGCCTCTTACAATCACTGCATGAGATGGTTCTTTGAGTTAATAGCTGAAGCACGACTTTCTCAGCAGCTTGATCAATGCCCCTGTAAATGCAGCCGTGTGAGACTGACTCAACAGTTGTGTTAAGATTTGTTGCAGCGCACACACTGAGACATGTCACAGGTTGTTGTGAGAGCATTATTGGTTGTATCCTTTAACGGCCTGAATCATTAGAGGGTTTGTATTACAGGGACCGGTGCCAAAGGCTGTGCAGATCCCAGTGTGCTGATGGTAACTCCTCTGCTTCTCACTTGTATGCATGCATGTATGTGTTGAGTACAGTATACTGTACAAACAGGCTCGTTTTAGGTTGCATGTTAGCAACAGTGAGAGAATGCGAATGGAGCAAATAAAGAGTGTTTATTCCTGTTTGTTTATGCGAGTGCATCCCGAGCCAGAGCCGAACCGAGAGGCGAGCATCCTCTGTCCAAACGCTCCCAGCTACGCACAACAGGAAGGCCCAGTTTACACTCAAGTCTTTGGCTTGTTTATGCCAGCATCCTCACACCTCCCCAATCAGTAAAACAGTGCGAGTGGCAGCGGAGAAATAAAAAGCTATTGATATCCCCCCAGCCAAGAGCGGCAAAACAGAGCCAGTGTCGACCTCGCGTTGATCTTTGGCTCCTCTGTGTCAGCGATGACAGTGCTGCTTTGAGCTTCACTGCCAAGGCCCTGTGAATGCTCATCATTGGTTATGAGAACTGAGAGATTATTCTGAGATTAAAACGAGAACTGGAACTCAGTGAAAACTTCTGGATCAAAGAGGATTTATGATCAATATGCTCTTGTGTGTTAATCACAGAGTGGAAAACATATTTCATTCTGATTTCCATAGGAGAAAAAACCATATTGAACCATCTCGTTAAGTGACTGCTATCTTACATAAAGCAGAATGGTATTATACGCTATCAGTTAGATGCAGCCCATAAGCTATTTAATCAAATTGATTGTTACATAACAAACTGAGTGGGCTACTGCCATCCGAGCTCCATCTTCCTGTGGAGCTGCTCTCCGGTCTCTGCGGAAGATACTTTATGGATGATGAGTATGCGGTGAAATGAAACACCCCGATCTCCAGCGTGGTCATCTGAGTATCATCTGACAGCCACGGTGCTGTTCGCCATGTCACAGCAGGCGGCAGGAAACGCTGATGTGCTGATCTTGAAGGCTCTGGTGCCTGTGTGAGTTTTGTTAGCCGAGGAAACTGAGGGGGTCACAGCAGATGAAAAAGGTCCTGGGGGCCTGACATGGCTCTTTGTTTCAGTGAGATGTGAGATCAGCTGTGGCTTTTTAATGTTATAGCTGACATACAGTCAGAGTGAGTGCGCAGGTTTAATACCAGGGTGTACTGTAGATTTATGCGTGTGTTAGCAGATGAGGGGTGTGGGGGTGAATTCCTTTGTTTAAATGTAACCTGAACTTAGCCACTGTGACGCGAGCAACATCAGCGCAGTAGACCCTGAGCTTATTGTGTGTGTGTCTGTGTGTGTGTGTGCCTGCCTGCCTCCCCATTCACAACTCTTGCTGGCAGCAGTCGTAGATTCCAAGCCAGGCGAGCGAACGTCATCGGCTGTCCAAGTGAATGAGAGTAAGGGAGAAAAACTGCATTGCTGCATCCAGATGCCTTTCTTGAATTGCGGTAACAGAGCTGGGGTATTTAGTTTGGGCGACTAGACTAAATTCCACTCTGCTGCCTGTGGGCTTTCTCATTCAGGCTGCCGTGTTTTTGGATGTTGTAGTTACATAAGTAAGAAATCTAGTAAAGGCCAGTACAAATTCAGTTCACGGAAGGGCTTCATACAGTAGAACCAGTTTGATTTAGTGAATTCATTGATTATTTGATTGCATTGCATAAGTATTTAGATAACTGTTTAATCCTTTGAGTAATTTTTTTCTAGCAAAATGGCCAAAAATGAGTTGCTTACAGCTTCTCCAATTCTTAAACTGTATTATTTTGTCAGTGTTAGAGCGTTATAAACTGAAAATCATTGGATTTCGGACTGTGGGTCAAACAAATCAAGACAAACAGGAATGGGTGTTCTTTGCTAGACTTCCTCGACTAAATGATTAACAAAATAATCAGCAGATTATCTGACAGTGAATCTGATGATTAGTTGTGGCCCTTGTGTAATTTCATCTTTTCAAACAGTAGGTAATCAATATATCGCATTACTTCCTTTTGCAATACGTTATCAATGCATGGACCGCAAACGTCGATATTTCAAATAGAACATGCAGGCGCTGTAAACGGATTCAGTTTGACAGAGTCACTACTTCATGACTAGTCATGGGTTCGGGGTGAAGACGGAAAAACGTACAAGGAAATAAGATGAACAGCGGGGGAAGCAAATCAAAGAGCTAATTAAAATGTAATAATAATAATAATGATACACACACACCAAAATTCAGTAAATAAAAACACGATTTCTGCTTTGTGCCATTTTAGGGGTATTTTTTTTCTCAGTTTCACAGATATTGTGATGTAGTATAGATGATTGTTTTGCGGTGTATCCAGAATCGCTGTATTGTGATACTATCGTTATCGTGATAGTATTGTATAATGAGTTACTCTGTGATTTCCACCCATGTTAATAATTGGGCTTGTAGATTCTCAAAATCAAGTTTTGTCCAGCGATAGGCCAGAATTATATGACTATTGATAAATGTAGGCCTCACCTATGTGCTAAAGCAGAAAGGGGAGAATTCAAAGGGAAAACCTTGCTTGTGTAGTGACTAAATATGGTGCTATCCAATCATTTGGGATCCTCCAAAGTGCAAAAGGTTTGTCAGAGTCCCAGATCCAGATTGCAACAAGCTCTGATTGGATTCTGTTGTGTCTGAAGCCAATCCTATCATGTTGTTCTGCCCCATTGCACTCTCAAGGGGATATTTTGATTAGCACAGACATTACAAGCCAGCAGATTAGTCACTCCAAGGAGGTATGCAGGAGATAGCCCAACAGGCACGAGGTATTTGTCTGTACAAGTGATTTGTGTGTATGCTCAGAACATGCACAGTATCTCTGAGCTCCTGCTGTGTTGGTGGGGGGTGAGGTGGGAGTTGTTGCTTCATCGTGTGCAAGTCCAAGCAAGCCGAGGGAGCTGCCATCGCTACCGCTAACAGATCTCTAGTGAAATTAGCTGGGTAACCTGTTTGTTTTCCTGTCTGATCCTCAACCTGCCAGCTAATGGTAATGTGAGCATGAATAACATACAGCAGACTCTTTGTCTCTGTTGTCGCACACAAACTTTCTCTCCTGCTGCCACACAAACAAAAACACTTGCCTGGAGTGCTCCTCCCTCCGGACCCCCTCTGAAAAGGACGGAGCCATGGAATAATGCTGTCAACTTTTATTGGGCTGAGAGCCTTAATGGAGGGGAGAGTAAAATACACTAGAGGGTCGTTTCCTCACTGGGTTCATCTGAGAGGAAAGAAGCAAGAGACTAGAAAAAAGACCCAGAAAGTCTAATGCAAATAGCTGTGAGGCTGCTCGTAAACCACTCTTACATATTTCATATTCATCAGCTCTCTCAAAGATTGATTTTTAAAAGAATAGTTATGTTTCTTTAAAGTTTTCACCATCGACATGCAAGTTTCAGGAGTGCTCGGTCCCCATTAGGCTGATATACAGAGTGTATTAACAGGTAGGGGTGACAAATAATAATCAGTGAGTGAAAAATAATGTTTTTGTCCTTACCGTTGTCTCCACATTGAAATATTTCAACTACCGGATATATTAAAATTTGTTACAAACATTCATGGTCCCCATAGGATGAACCCTGCTTACTTTATCTTTTTCTATACTGGGGCAGTGGTGGCACAACAGGTTAAACCCCTGACTTCTGATCAGAAGGTCGGAGGATCAAATCCCGACTGCGGCCACTGTGGGCCCTTGAGCAAGGCCCTTAACCCCTGACTGCTCCCCGGGCGCTGCACCGCGGTAGCCCACTGCTCCTGCTACTATTAGGATGGGTAAAATGCAGAGTTGAATTTCCCTAAGGGGTTAAATTATTATTATTATTATTATTATTATTATTATTATTATTATTATTGTTATTATTATTATTATTATCTTACCTCTAATGGAAGAATTAAGTAAAGATTTGTGGTTCTGAGTGAAACGCCTCAACAACAGTGCATTAATAGAACTCTGTTGGGTCTTTTCATTTTTCTGTTCATAAAGTTTTGTTGAAATTCTCGCGTAATGCAAACTAACAAATTTATGCAAACTAATGGGCTGCAGTGCAGTGGTAAATGCCCACACATAACCACAGTTCTAAGGCTGTTAGCAAGTGCAGCCTGGCAGAGCTGCTTGCACGGTTTTAGACTCTTCACTGTGTCAATGCACATTTGGGACATTTATATGTGAGCTGCATGAATATATTACAAGCACAGTTTAATTATATTAAAAATTCAAGAGAAAATGTTTTTATTTGTACATTTTATTTTGCAACCTACCATCCAGATGCCCTTACATGCAAAGTTTCCACCAAGTTAGCAAAGGAAACGATAGCCTTCTTCACTATAAGCACTGCTAAATGTCTTATATAGCATCTTATATTTTCAGATGGAGTTAAATTTTGCACATGCAGGTAATTTTTTACAAAGAAATTATTATTTAGCACAGATATTTTTAGCTCTGTTTCAGTTGAAATTGAAACTTTCCTGCCTTCTATTAATTTTTTTAAGTGAATTAATTTTCCTGACTTCCCATCCTCTACCTGCAGTATTAGATGGAGATATAAAGCAAAGACGAAGCAGATGCCCATTTCTCCATCGACAACGCGCCACAAGGCTCACTGTGTTTTGAGTAGGAGTGTGACTCATTTTTTCTTGAGTGGAAAAATTCAGCTCTCTGGCTCCTACTATCTCTATTGTTATTGCTGCCTCTACCCACACATACAGTATACGTAACTCAGCTGGATGCAACAAGTTCACGCCTGTTCTCCGGGGGCTGTCGAGTGGAATTCTGGGAAATATAGGAGATAATTATCCAAAGTAGAAGTAGACAAGGCGGGCTGAGGGAAAGTGGATGCAGAAAAAAAATGTGAATTTTAACGGCTTGCCACTCAAGTACTCCAGGAATGCAACGAGAAGCGAAACTGATAATATGTTTTTTCCCCATCGTCAGATGTACAGGTGACTACTTATGCAGCATTTCATTGTGTCTCCATGTACTTCCTGCGCTCTTCACTGCTGCCATATCTCTTTAATGGAAGAGCCGATGAATATTTGATGCGCATGAATCAATACTGCAACTTTTAAACTTTCCTCTCTAATGTCTTCTGCTGGATGAGGAGATAAATTCTGGACAGTGCACTTTTTCATGTCGTACACAGCCATGCAAATACACATCCCAAAGTCAGACACTGCAGTTAAATGCAGCCATGTCATTGCTTTAATGTTAAGACAGTTCGATTTAAATACCTACTAATGGATCTTTTATGTTTTTTAAGAGAAGGAAATAGTCACGTGTATGTGAGTATAGTCCCATGTGGCCCACTATAGGTTATTTATGGGAACCTGTGGCCTGGGGATTCTTCAGAGTGCACTCTAAGAGGAAAATAGACCAGTTTATGGCATCTAATATTTTAAAAACATAGTAAATCTCAAACAGCACATACTCTCGCTTTGAGGATTGCTGGGCGTTTTCAATAATAGTAGAAAAGACAAACAAAAATGCTGCTGAGCAAGTCCGAGATGCCTCAGAAAAGCAGATAAATGGGGTGAAAGCTTAAAACAGCAGCTTTCTCCAGGCAGTTCAGCTCAGTTAAGGCCGCAACACGACACACTGTCCAGAACTTTTTTTTTCCTTTTCTTTCGAGGGATGTTGCCATAGCAGGGACAAAAGAACATGGAATGTCAACAGAGGAGCAAGACGAGGAACAAACTTCTTCATGAAGTGTGTGTGGGTGTGTGTGGGTGTGTGTGTGTATGTGTGTGTAAAAGGAAACTGAGAACAAAAAGGGAGGATAGAGACAGCTTGAGAAGGGCAATGTAATCACTTTAACCTTATTTCCGGGAGGGTTATTTTTTTTGTGCGTGTGTGTGTGTGTGTGCGTGTGTTTGTGTGTGAGCAAGCACACACCCAATCACAACTATCCACACACAGTGCACCATGTGTTCCATCAGTTTGATAAGCCGGCCCCCCCTGTTTTCATTGCAAGCACTTTCCTTGATGTTTGCTCACTTGTGATGTAACTGCAGAGTTTTACCCCGGATAAAATAAAAAATCAGCCGTCGTGGAGATGTAGGATTACCTCGCCATAATGTTCGCCCCTATCAAAACATTTATGAAGGTGAACAAACACCATAACACCTCGTCAGAGCATAGGAGCGTCCTATTACAGCTAGCTTCATGTGGACTATGCTCTGTCCTCCTGGATCTTTATGGATGAGCAAACAGCATGTATTACCCAACGCGCCCTGCGCTGTGTGTGGTCCTTTGATCGGACAGCCCGGTGGGTTATATAATTTGAATCTGTTCAATGCCCC
>OMNN01002393.1:0-11868 GCA_900302755.1 Chromis chromis | reverse complement strand
ACCCACCTTGGCACTGAGGATCATTGCACAATGTGTATGTGAAGGGTATGGACCTTACGATCAATATGTGGGCATACATGGGGTGGAAAGGGAAAATAGCCAAAATTGTTAATTGGTGAATATATATAAATATATATATATGAGATGAAGAGAAATGAAATGAAACAAAACGTAAATGAGATTTTATAAAATAATTTCAAGAATAAAATTCTGAAAAAACAACTTTCCTGTCTTGAGTTTGATTGAAACCTGGTTTGTGGCATTATTGAACTATCAAATGCAACATTTACCCAGAATTCATTGTCTGTTTTTGAACCAGAATGAAACCATTTTTGTTTTTGTCATAATTATCATCTATTAAATTGAGTCTGTGTCCATGTCACTGATGCCACTTTGTGGCCTGCAAAGGTGCATAAACACTGTGTCCCAGCACTGTCTCAGGTCAGCAGTGTTTAGCACATCTCCACTCAGTTCACAGACTCTTTGCCTCTGACAGTAAGGAAGTGAAGAGCATTATTATTCAACTCTCATCTTGTTTTTTGTTTAACTGATCATAAGCCAACGTCCCTAACTTCCAAGCAGTTCAGCTGCTTAATTCTGCATGGGTTGACTTTTCCCTATTGGACCAGTAGATGGCGATAAATACTCATAGGTGGAGTGAATAAGACTACAGAAAATTTACCAGTCTTTGAACTTAGACTTTACTCGGTTGAAAACCTTAGCTTGGTCTTCACAAGAACTATGGCAGTAGTAATTGATATTATGACAATATAAGCTGCTTTTTGAATGATAGGTTTGAGAGTATGCTTTATGCACGTATTTAAAGCAGCCAGTATTCACAGTATTTACCACTTTATCCCCCTTACCTAACACCAAGCTGGACAGGCAGACAAAGGCAACCACAGAGTAAACAGATAAACTGCAAGTGGTGTCTTTCCTCTGCATGCCATTTACCTCTTTTTGACACCAGCTGTTGCATGGCGTAGTGTACCAAAATAGTTCAGGGTCAAAATAAAATTCCGAAATGCTAAGCGAGGCAGGACGAGTCGGCTTGGAGGGGATGCAATTGCAAATGCAATACTGTACTGTCAGACATAACAAGATGCAAAATCGGCCAAGACACTCATTGTGCCTGTCATATTTTCTTTTACTGCTATGAAGAGAAGACGGATGTCTGCACAGACTTTGAATTGCACTGCAATAAAACAAGGCCACTTGTGTAGCTGAAAAAAGAAGAGAGTGGTTATGTGCTAATATAATTGTTTCAGCATCAGTATCTTTGGTTCAAGTGGAGTATAACCTAACAAAATACTTCACAATCTAACATATACCTTAATACATACACATATACAAAGTTTATCTGACATGCAGAGCTTTTAGTATCAGGAACAATATCTGCAATAAATTTCAGAGGATGTAAATCAAGCTCACTGAATGTGAGTTTCCATGTGACCTGGACCTAAAATTGGCTTTTGACAAAAACTCAATACTATTAACTTCCTGTGATGCAAAATAAGAGTTCTGATTATGTGTCTTTGGTTGCGGCTTGGGTCAAAATTGTTTTCTTTATTTCTCATAGGGATGATAGACAATTGAGTTTACAAGTTTAGCATTGGATTCCTCATTTGTACCAATAGAAGATGAGATAAAAGTCATTTTTATACCAGTGCTGCACAACAAACCTGATTTAGTCCAAATCCATGTGCTATGTCTCATTGGCTACAAGAGGATCGTTTTGGAATGGACACCTGCTTAGAATAAACTTGCAGATGTTTGTTTTGGCTCATGGTGCTTTAACAAATGAGAACTGGAGTCTGGCGCTCACTGCTAGTCTAAATAAATGCCCATACTGGGTATAATAATAGGATCAGTTTATGCACCAGTGCCTACTTCCAACAAAATAATGTAAGGTACAGAATAGCTGTGGCTGAGATTATCTACAGCAGGGAGGGACATCAGCGAGAGCTCTGCAGTGACTGAAATGCTGAGTGAGTGCCCGTCCATGCTTCCTGCATCATCTCCTCCTCTGGGACATGTCAGAACTGTGCTGACTAACAGCCTTTAACTGCCTTGAGTGAGCCTAAGACATACAGAGTAAAGAACATTACTGTTCAGCAGGACATGAAGATCATGACTGATGGCACTCTGCTTAGCCTTTGAATTTGTTCTCCACCAGCATTAAGTAGCATTATTACCATCTGTGTTAATTCTCTCATTGAACAAATACTACCATAGTAACAATAAGCATATAGATAAGCATGTGTATTTGTGTATTTCATAGTACAAAATGTATTAAGAAAGGGTTACTGTTGTCCAAAATTTGCCACATGCTAGGCTTCTTCCATTTTCTCCATGTGTTTCAACAGTTCAATAGCAACATCTACTTGCAGCTGCTAAAAAAAATGGACCAATGCCAACTGAAAAACATTTCAGTCTCCATTTTTTAAATGCATTTTTCATTTTTTAATCTTATAAACATTTTGAATGTACAATTGTCAGCATCTTTGTTGCATACAGCTACCATGGTTACAGTTGTACATCATGGCTGGATTAGGTGCTGCCCCTCAATTCTCCAATTCCAGTTTTTCACAGTAGCCACTCGCAGGATTACAGCTAGAAGATGCCCCATGGCCAAAGAAGCGTTTTCTCCATAAATCACCATTAGAAAGAAATGCCTGTGAAGCTCTTGACCGAACACTTTGCTTGAGGTTTTTCTATTCATTTTCTATCCATGCACGTTTGATATTTGTAAAATGCTTCCAGAGCCTAGAGAAGTACGTTTTATTTTTGTGATGTCATTGCAATGTGAAGTCATATATTGTATTGTGATGTGAATGACCCCCACAATGTGGAAGCAAACACAAAAACTAAGAAGACCTTTGTGGCTTATGCATCAGGTGAACAATTTTCATTCGAGTGAGTGGGCCCCATATTTTAGGGTTATCCTGAATACATCCATGGAGCACAGGGACACTTTCTTTTGCAGATGTCCTGTTGCATTTTGGCTACTGCTCCTTTTATGATTATCAGGGGATTGTATTAACTCCATTAAAAAGTATTTTCCAAGAGCTGTCCATGTCAACATAACACTTGCCACTGCCAGACATAAAAGTACCGAGTACAAGATGCTTCTGGTTAATGGTAGTGCAACCGGTGGCTAACAAGCAGCTAAATCAACATCATACTCATTGAAAAAATGTGTAATTCATTTTTTATAGCCTGTATTTTCTTTTTAATGTTTTTTTTTTTTTTGTTGCAACATATCCAGGGGTTAATTTGGGACAGGGCAGGATTTGGGCATCATCAGTGTCACAGCACCTTGCATACGTGTCTAGAAAACAACATGTCGGCTATTTTTCTTTGACTTTATGCAACAGCTGAAGCATCACACAGCAGGCGGAGTCATACTGGCTCCAAATTGAGAGGAGGGCTGAGTGCCATTTAGATAAGTGGCACAGCAGCGGTAACTTCAGTAATTATCTAAATCTTCTGAGTGTCATTGTGATCTTAGTAGCCAACCTAAAGGCTTCCTGCACAGCAGCTCAGTTTCACAGTAGCTGCAGTGAAATCATTGGGAACAAAGCAGTCGTGCTGAAGATAAATCCAGCACCGTCACAGCTGCTGCTACATTGTTATATGTTTTGTTTTTTTCTCTGGAGAATCATAATATGTTCTTTATGCCATGACTACTGGGCTTTTGAGTGTCACTGCTTAAATGCAGTGATATGTGCAGTGATGGCATTACTGCAGGTGGAATTTGTCCAGTAACATAAAGTACAAGGTAACAGACAGTCAGGCCAATAATGAAAACACTGTTTTTAATATTTAGCATATGAATTACTTTGTTGGGTCAACATGGCAAGAATGTCAGTGTTTCCTGAATCCTGCTAATGCTAATGCTAATAATAATATGGAAATAAAACAATCATCTAGCATGGGCCTAAATATATGGGGTGTTCTCACATTCATTTAAAAGGTCACTTCAGCTACTAAAAGGTACAGAAAATAAAGTAAAAAAAATGAATGCTCTGGCTTCTCTGTTTATTTAGCTATTTACATACATTCAGTTTAAAACACGTGCTTCTGAAATTTAACTAATACAACAGAGACCAATGGAACTCAGTATGTGCGCTATATTATTAAGTATACCTTTCAGTCACTTCTTTTCAGTCCACAAACTGTGCCGTTGTTACACTTGTTAATACACATCTACAGCGCACAATGTGTAACTTTGAAGAAATAGATACTGCACTATGGTCTGTGACACCGAACTTCACAATTTAACCCCTGGACCCCAAGTTAGCCCCTGAATAGCTTCACAAATGTAATATCTGGCACATTTAATACAGACTGTAAAATGGACTGGACTTTACATAATAGTAAACTCACATGTTAAAGGAGTTGGATCCATTTCCAGTTGCTTGGTCACAGCAAGCAGATGCAAGTTAAGGTTTTAAAGATGCACTTTAAGAGTCAGAACACATCTCAGGTCCTCAAGAAGGCTATTCAGAAACTAGGAGAATAAAAACTAAAGGCAGGTTCGCTACACTTTGAATAGACCCTCAGATGATCAGACAGGTCTGGGTGACTCACAGCTTTTATTGCTGTCATGAATTGGGGAGCGAGGCCATTCGGTGCTTTATAAACAAGCAAAAGAAAGTCAAATCGAGTGCTGGAAGCAGTCATTTGAGCACAGGTGCAATAGACTTTCTTTTCTTTGTCCATGTCCAAACTCTAAATGCACTGAAGCTAAGCCAACAGCAGGTCATCACAGCAGTCTGTGCTGCAGGTTACAAATGGATGCACAAGTGTCTTCAGGTCTGGTTTGGATTAAATGTCTGTGGAAAACAGGGGTCAGCTTCGAGAGTGACACAAAGGCTCCTCGTGTCATCGAGAGCAAGGCTTTAAAATGATGCTTAATTTCCGGGGTTCAGTTGGCACAGGACACTGAGCCACTCTTTGAAATCAAATGGCATGTACAAAAATGCAACATTTTCTATTTTCGATAACGTTTTTTTCAAGTAGTGCCTAAATATTTAGCCAAGTTGCTCTCATGAGAGTCATGCTCATCTAAAAGCTGCCACTGTTCTGTATTTTTTTCTCCTTTTAAACAACCACACACAGTTAACTGTCATTAACACGGAGAAGTGAATGTAAGTTCTGAGAAAGGTGATTCTTGACGTCAGTCCCTTTATTGAGTGAATCCATGTTAACTCAGTTATTAAAATAATCAAGTTACTTTCCACGACTTTAAGACTGTTATGCAAACCTTGCCTTTTGTTAGTGACTTGTGAATGAAGCGTTCTGATGCAAAAGAATATTTTTTTCTGTTCCCACTCTCCTTTTTCTTCCAAGTACACTGTCCTTCAGTAGTTCCAAGAAAGTGAGTAAGCCTTGAAGTGTTTCTTATCGGCATCTCCAGCCACTTCAGTTTCTCATTACCTTCATACCTTAACAATTATAAAACAGCCAAGGGCGATTGTTAGCATAAAAAAGGGTTAGCACGTCACCCATTCTACGATGTAGAATAAATTTTCCAACAGAAATGCTGCTCAGTGAACAGCAGTGAGTTGCGGTGGCAGGGATACAGTGTCGTGCGCAGAGCAAACAGCATGAAAACACTTCTACTGGTGCTATTTTACTTTAAGCAACTTTGACTCTTTCATATCCAACATAGATACATCCACACAACAGCTTTTGAATCAAGGTTTATTATTCATGTCCTACTTTGACATATTGTGAAATCGCTTCACATAAGTAGCTATTCTTTTTCTTAAATTGTGTTTTTTAAAAACAATATGCAAATTCCAGACACTCACAGACGATCCCTGAGAATTAAATATTAATTAAACTAAAACAATGTGTGCGTGCAACAGAGAGTGATGCAATTGCTTTCTGTTATTCAGGTTCAACTCCACCATGAACTAAAAAACGTTTGTTAAATTTCAAAAATGCTTCAAGTAACAAATGATCTTAGATGCTTCAATTTTATTTCTCCTGGAGCTTCCCTCAGCATTTGGCATCATTCTGTCCTGTTGTATCTTTATTTTCTGTTGCACATCATTCCAATAAGTGAGTCATCGTCAAGGATGCAGGTTCAAATCTCATGAATCAAACAGCACTTGTTCAGTTTTGCTTGATAAGGCCTCCTCTTTCAATATTCTTCTGACCCCAAAACTCCATCCTCCATCCTCTATCCTGTGATGTTCTGTATATACATGCTTCCACTGGCACCACACATAAACACAATATTCAGTGCTATTGTTATTTTGCTGAAAATTAAATAATTTCACCTCCCAGGAAGATAGTAGTTTGTATTGCCTCGTACTTGAAAACACAGTATCAATGGTTAAGGACGTCCCTTTACAAATCCAAAATGAAGAAGTGTGCCCATCGGTCAAGTATTTAACGTAAACTAAAAAAAAGCCTGGAGAGAGTCTCAGTGACCATGACACATGATGGTCACAGTAGTGGGAGAAGAAAAAGGAAACTGACAGACAAATGTAGTGTTTAAAAGGTTCGGATACACACAGTGTCGCTGCACTGTGTTATGAAAACTGAACAATACTTTTCTGTGACCCTGAGAAGAAATTAGTTATCTGACTATTACTGCACAATCTTTGCTGCACCTGAGAAGATATATCAAAGGACTGAAGAATGTTTTTCTTGTTTAGTTTTTTTTTGATATCTTGCGAAAATCCCAGCAATTGTTGTAAAAGGTGGTGCTTAAAATAAAGTTCTGAGTTTATAAAACGAACCCACTTTGTTTTACTTGCACCAGACACACAGTTAAATACTTCTACACTCTGATGTATTTTTTAAAAATAGGTTTTTAATATATTTTATTCTGTGATTTGACATCAAACGTGTGCCAATCATGCTCATTACATTCTGCAAATGTATACTTAACATTTCTCAGATATCTTTTTAGTAATGCGTTCTGTTCACCATTTAGTCGGCTATACAGTATCTCCTCACTGGCTGAGGTATGTTTCAGACATTGTGACTGTTTAATAAAACAGTATACCTTGTTCCTGCTCCCTTTAATTCTCCCATGCCACCATTTACCCCAACTTGCACATTGGCTGCCTGTGGCTACTTGCCTTAATTAAAAACCCTGCTAGTGTACATGGCTGTGTTTTCTCACCTGTCCCTGAATCACCAAGGTTAATTAAATCATCACTTCAAGCAAACTGGATTCTCCCATCTCACTTTGCTCGTCAATAAATCAAATGGGTGACTCATTGCTGAGAATGATTTCACTGCATGTAAACTAGCAGTTTTGGTTAATTGAGTGAACAAACATTTTGTAGCCATGAAAGAAAAATGCTGTGTTTTTAGGCCCTTATGTAAAAGAGAAAAGTTAATTACAATCTGTAGTGACTTCTGTGTTAGTCTCAAAACTGTAGCAGACATGCAGGCTCATACAAAAAATCTCTAACTGCTATAACTGTACTTAAAACCAGTGTGTTAGATAGTATCAAAAACAAAGTATATATAAATACAAAGTGTATTAAATTGAATTACATATTTAAATGAGTGTTCTGATTTTTATAGTGCGATCATGAGGGAAAGTGCAGCGACAGACTGGCCTCAGCCCTCATAAATACAAAAGAGAAACCCTGTCTATTTTCCATGCTATATTCTTTAGTATTCATCTGATGACATCAGGTTGAATAAAAGTTCATACTTAATGCTTTAGGTGATAAGATTATACTTAGAAATGAAAACATAAGGGAAGCAAGAAGGTAAAAACATAATGAATAAATAAATAAATTACCATTACCCTGTTCTTCCTACCTTTTATCCAACATAATAATCTCACTATATCTTGTAAATATTAAACACAGTTGTGAACAAATGGTTACATACACTTGTAGAGGCCATGTATATAATGATAGTCTTGAGTGACTCATACAACTCTTAATTTTCTATGATGGAATCTTTAAAACCCATGCGTCTTTGTAACAACAAACAATCATGCATTTTGGTACTTTCACAGATTTATTATAGGCCTTCTGGAAAAAAAACAAAAACAAATCTGCTGGGTCAAATATACATGCAGCAGCTTGAAATATCAGTTTTGGTGAGATAGAAAACTGTGTTAATCAAATTTTCATAGAAGCATGACCTCTGAACTGCTCGTGAGTGATTACAATTGACTTCAGCTGCTGACTCTGAGCCAATTTAAATAGGACCCATTTGATCCACTCATTAGACTTAGCCACAAACACTACAATGAGAAAGTCTGAGGAGCTCAGCGTAGATTTGAAGAAAAAAAATCATTGACTTGGACAAGTCACAAAAGTTACTTTGAGCCATTTAAAAGCAGCTACAGATCCCAAAATCATGTTTGTAAACAATTGTTTAAAATTATATATATATGTATAAAGTACATAATGGCACAGTTGCGTCACTGCCACGATCAGGAAGAAAACACAAGATATCACCTACTGCTGAGTGACGACTGATCAGAATCGTCAAGAGACAACCAAGAATCACCAAATATGCAAGTCTGCAATGAATTACACGCTGCTAGCACACAGGTGTCGGTGTCCATAAACAAGTGTGTTTTACATCGCCATGAGCTGAGAGGCTGCTGTGCAAAAAGGAGGCTCTTCCTTCTGACCGAAGTTTGCTGCTGATCACATTGACAAAAAGAAAATGCCTTCTGGAGAAATGTGCTGTGGTCAAATGGAACAAAAATGTTGTTATTTGGCCACAATAACCAGTAATATGTTTGGAGGAGAGAAGGTGAGGATGTTAACCCCAAGAACACCAAACCCATTATCAAGCATGGTGGTGGTAGTATTATGCTCTGGGTCTGTTTTGCTGCCAGTGGAAGTGTTGCTTTACACAAAGTAAATGGAAAAATGAGAAGAAGGAGGATTACCTCTATATTGCTCACAAAAACCTAAAATCATCAACTAGAAGGTTGGGTCTTGGACACAGCTGGGTGTTTAAAAAAGACAGTGACCCCAAACAGACATCAAAAGTGCTAAAGAAATTGCTAAATTAAGTTAGAATTAAGGTTTCAGACTGGTCTCTCCAAAGTCCTGACTTAAACCCCATCAGGAATCTATGGACTGTGATGAAGAAACAAGACAGTGTCAGAAAGCCAACAAATTTAGTGACCTGCACTAATTCTATCAAGAGGAGTGGTCAGATATACAAACAGAAGCTTGTTGATGGCAACCAAAAGCATAGGTTGAGGTGAAAAAGGCCAAGGGACATTTAACCTTAACATTGCCTTTTCCAGAGGACCTTTAATAAATCTATGGAAGGACCAAAATGCATAATTGTTTTTTGTGACAGACTTATGTGTTTCAAAGAGCCATCATAGAAAATTCTGAGTTATGGGAGGTCACTGGATACTCAAGATTGCCATGATATACATGGTCTTTACAAATGCATGTAAACTTCTTTTCTCAGCTGTAGGTACCCAGTAAATATGAATGATTAAAAAAAAAAACTCACAGTACAAGTCTCTCTTAAACATAAAGCTTTAATATGCCAATTAACAAAATAGTAAATAGTAACATTCAGGTTGTACATTGAAATGTCATCATACTCTCTTTATTTGTTAGTTTGCTGACTTGGTTTGCTTATGTACTCATCAGATATCTTTTTTTAAACATGCTGAGACAAGACTGTTGACCAAAAGATGTCCGATAGATTTTGACACACACAGCTAAGCATTTCTTTGACCCTTGATCTGTCGTGCTCCGTCTCCACCTGACCCGAATCACGCATATTGGTATGTGCACAAATGTAACCTTTCTAAGGACATACATGGTTTTGCATTAATTTGAGTTTAATAGCCTGATTGCAGTCAATAAAGTTACATACCAGGAGAATCTATAGTGGGAACTCGTGGTACTTGTGTGTTTGAAAGTGTGCTTTTTACACTGTGTCCTTGGTTTTTATTCATGCTATAGCGGTAAAGAAACCTTCTGATGTACGACGGAGCACAATAGTTTTTAAAATAAATAATCCCTAGTGTTCTTGTATGCAGCACTTGGTGACAGAAGGCCAAAGAATAAACTGCCTCTTGCAGTCCACTAATCCTTGACACCAGAATTAAGCTGCACTGTATAATTTTGTTACTGTGGAAACACTCCTTGCTGCCTCTCCTCCCACTTGGATCCCATTAGGTTCACAGCAAGTCACCAAAGTACTTGTTCAGGTTAAAGATGAAACTGTGTTGTGTAATAAAAATACCCTGCAATAAAATACAGCATGTCAGTGTCATTAGTTGACGCTTGAATTCATACTTAGACTTACTTTAATATACTGTTAGACTCCCACTTTGACTAATTTTCAAATGCATACTAACCTGTGAGTGGCAGGAAGAGAAAATAATCCTCCTGGGCCTTCAAGCCCAGTTGGCCTAATTTCCAATTTAGCTGGACTCTCTGCTTACCCCACTTCCCCCTAGAGTGGAATGAAAATGTATGAAATGATGTCGCCAGAAGAAATCCATCCATCCATCCATTATCTGTACACCGCTTAATCCTCTGCAGGGTCGCGGGGGGCTGGAGGCTATCCCAGCCGACTTGGGGCGAAGGCAGGGGACACCCTGGACAGGTCGCCAGTCCATCGCAGGGCCACACACAGAGACAAACAGCCAAGCACACTCTCATTCACACCTACGGACAATTTAGAATAATCAATTAACCTCAGCATGTTTTTGGACTTCTTTAAAAATTATTTAGAGAGAAGAGATTATTCACTTTGCCTGTATGGGCAGGATAACAAAACAGCCACAAACATATCAAAGACTATTTAATTAAAAACTTAAATCATAGCAGATCATAAGCACAAGTAACAGCATCTTAACAACCTGCACTTGCAATCTTTTTTTTTTTCAACCCTCTGCAGAAAGTGTCCTCAGTGATAAATATTAACATCCTATTTGGCAGCCTCTATAAACATTTTTTTACTAAAAGAAACTAAAAGGCTGTGAGTCAGAAGTGCATTAAGGAAAAATTCAATCATTATTCACATAATAATATAATCAAAAGGGTGACTCACTGTTTCCCACAGACACAGACTTTGACTGTGTTGGTAAAACAAAGTATAAATATGCATGTGAATGAGAAAATGAACCTGTCATATTAATTATAATTAAAATAAAATACTGTAACTAATTATGTTAAATGAAGTGAAAGTCTATTTCACACTTGCACACTTTAAAGAGAACTATTAACACGAATGTACGAATCATATGTATGAATGCACCGTTTAGAGTCACGTGACTTATATCTAATGTAGACACAAACAAGGTTCAAGGTCTGTTTGTCAAATGCAAAGTGTTGCAGTCAGCGTTGGGCTTCAAGCTCTCCTAACAGAAGAAAGGATTTAATTACAATAGTGTGAAGTATTTTTGACAAAGCATAAGACAATATAATATGAAATAGTGTAGAGAATCCAGCAGTTTGTGCAGAGAAAGCAGAAGTGCAGTGAAAGTCTGGGAATACGTATGTGTGCTGAGAAGCTGCAGTGCTAATTTAGGACTTCTTAGAGGGCATCATAAAACATTTTTGGGATTAAAAAACAACAACTAAATTATAATTACTTTCATTGATTTACAGACATGCATAGACTTTCACAAAAACAAACTGGAATAAAACATCTTACTGTTTCCTTAGTCAATGCACATTATACACCGATCAGGCATAACATTATGACCACCTGCCTAATATTGTGTTAGAATAGAATAGAATAGAATAGAATAGAAGAGAATAGAATAGAATAGAATAGAATAGAAATACTTTATTAATCCCCGAGGGGAAATTCAGTTGTCCTATGGGGTCTGGCACCAGGACGTTGGCAGTGGATCCTTTGGGTACTCTGGCTTGTGCAGTG
>OMNN01002390.1:0-10216 GCA_900302755.1 Chromis chromis | reverse complement strand
GATATCCCAGACCCAAGCACATAATTTAACTGTATTATATCATACCCAAAAGGGGCTTTAGACAGAAAATGTAAAATTATATTTTGTTAATCATATCAAACACATACCTGTCGGCTAATTCCCGCTGGAAGGAGCCGGTCGCCAGAAACCCCAGAGTGGTCAGCACCGGGATGGCGCAGTTCCGGTGGGTGGATCGCGCCAACACTGGGCCCAGTTAAGCCGATTTAGATTCCCTAGAGCAGTGCTCTTGGATCTATGTGCTGATTAGCCAGTCATCATCATGGGCCAGGAGATCTCTGTGGTCCCTGAAAACTCTCTCCATCCTGATCCATTTGCATGGTCCTCAAGTAGTGCCATCGCATCCATTGTGCAGCATTACGCACGAGTGTCACCGCATTATTTATATCAGGGGTAGCCAACCCTGGTCTTCAAGGGCCCCTATCCTGCATGGTTTGGATGTTTCCCTCTTCCAACACACCTGATTCAAATGATCAGGATCGTTATCAGGCTTCTGCAGAGCTTGAGGATGAGCTGATCATTTAAATCAGGTGTGTTGGAAGAGGGAAGCATCTAAAACATGCAGGATAGTGGCCCTCAATGACCAGAGTTGCCCATCCCTGCTGTAGAGGGTCATGTGGGGCTGAAGCGTATGCCAGCTGACATTGAGAAAGAGGCAGTGTACACCCTGGACAGGTCGCCTGGTCATCACAGGGTTAACACAAAGACACAGACAACAATGCACACTTGTACTCACACCTACAGCTGATTTAGAATCACTAATTAACCTACCATTCATGTCTTTGAACTGTGGGAGGAGGTTGGAGTGGACAGAGAAAAAAAACACAATGAGAACATGTAAATGCCTCTAAATCCACCATGAACCACTAAATGTGAGCTGAACCTTTTTCAATGGTCCTTACAGTCCCTTGACTTGAATGTGGGTAGATATTAGAACGTGCTGTGCATGTAAAACAGCCTGAAAAAAATCTCAGAACTTGAAGTGATCTGCAACTATGAGCGGGTGAAAATTCCCAAAGCAAGAATAAAGAAATGGTAACTTCCAACAAAAAGCTCTGCAAGCTGTGGTTATCTGCCAAAGGGACGGACTTAGTAGGGTGCCCAAACGTTTGCACATGCCATAATTACCGTTCATTTTTTTCTATTTTTTGAATTCAAGGAATAAAGGCTCATGAAGAAAGGCTCATTTTTAATGTAAGTTTGCTGCTTGGGTTGTTTTTTTTAAATTTCACTTTACAAATCTGCAAAATGTGTACCAAGGGGTTCCTGAAGTTGTGCTTACAACCGTAATTTTCATTGTTGAAATTAAGTATGCTAGACTTGTGTTGCTGTGTTAGTGTACTTTCCCACCAACTACTAAGATAGGAATATTCTTAAAATTGAGCTAATCAGCCCCCCTAGGCCTTTTTCATTTTAACCTTGTTGTGTAAATCTTAGTGAGAACTTGAGGTTGGTGATAGCAAATGAGAGTGCTGCTTAAAATGAAGTGAATTTAACCTTCATAAGTTGATTAATCATCGTGTGCAGTTGGTAATTTCCTTTTCAAAGCAGTATTATTTCTCTGCCTGTAATCATATGAATCCTAATTTCATATCCTTGAATTAATTTCCCTCTTTTCTGAATAAGGAGCCACTTTATGACATACTGTGAGCATGTGAGCAACAGTTGAGCTAACTCATAATTTATGCAATCAGATTCATGCATGAGCTACTAAGAGGATCTTGATCTTCTAAGAGGGTTTTCAAAAGAAATATGTCTCATGAGAACGTGAACACTAAAAATGACTGATGAAATCAGACACAATACGTGGGTTAATGTTGGCCTATTATCTAACTACATCACCCATAAGTCACCCTGCCGTTTTGAAGAAAATGGTTTGAGCACATTCTGTATTCCCACATTGATATGCATGAGCAAATGAACAAATTAAACCAGATTATTAGATTAAACAGAAAGTGTAATCACGCACTCTTACGCATTGGTGAATATTCTTAAAAGTGGTGTGTGATGTGTGTGCTCAGTCATCTCAAAGGAGATGAGGGAAGCTGTTTAGCCAATGGAAAATTGCACCTTATAATGTCTTACAAGTGGCTATCTGAGCGAGAATAAATTAAATTTGATTCCCTCTCAAGCGTCTCTGTGTCATGCTGCCACAGAAACAAAAGCCATGGTTCAAGACATTCTCTCTGTTCTTGTTTCTCTGCTGTTCAATAAGTGATACTCATTTCAACAATAACAGAAGCTCCCATTTTCTAGAATTCGTGTGTTTCATGTGAAATACCTGTCAGCCAGGAGACTGCCTGGAGAAGAGCTTATTCATTCCATCACCTGTCTTCTACATTTCTCTGAGTGTTTGCCCCGTGTGCCGCCATGCTGCAGGGAGTCCATGATATCTCCCTCTATTAGGAACCCGACTTTAACATGGGGAGCAGCCCGATGCTGACATGCAGAGCAGACTGATGGGTGTTGTGCTCCTTTTAAATACATGTTTTTTTTCTGCCGGTTTGAGGGGGTTAATTATATCTAGGTCACTGTTTTTTTATGAGATCTGAGATGAGTAAAACACAGACACAAGTGAAAAAAGCCACATTGGAAGAATGCAAACACAAAAAAAGAATTTGCATGTATGCGTGCATGTGCAGACAACAGACACACACGTTTGCGCACATGCGCACAAACACAAGTACGCGCGCACACACTGCATAGTGAATCCACAAATACTACATTTAGAAGCATCCACAGCGACTAAGCCACTGCATGGATGCCTGGAAACTGGGTCATCTAAAGCCTTAAATGCAGTCTTTTTTTCAGAATCCAAGTAATTCTTTTAATCTTCAACATCTTGCATTTGCATTTGTGCAAGATGCTGGAGAAAAATGTTGAGCAGTGTAACAAGCAAAGACTGTACCAGATGATTTTGAGAGCAGAACCGGTGGCCCATGCCCCACAATAGCATTATAATGTATAACAGAACATCCTGACCAAGCAAAAAAATCACATCAAAATGTTACCTGTAAAGGGAGCAGCTCGAGATCACATTGTTTAATATATCCAGTGCAAAACACATAGGACCTATTGACAGGCATACATCATCCCCTAATTACTGCAAAGCAATCTGAAAATATTGTACATGGAGGCAAAACATGGCAAATGCCAGCTGCAATTTGATGTTATTTCAGCTATCTAAATATTTCCTAACCCTCATAAATGCCTAAAACAGCTCTTTCCACTCGGGCGCTTTCTTAATAAAAAGGCACACAGAGTAACCAGAGGTGACATCAGTGGTATGACCTCTCATGCTGCGGCTTCCTAACATTTCAACCCCTCCTTGGTCAGCTAATTAGGTCATTCTCAGTGGGGGCTGTTAATGTGACCCGTGATACTCTTGTACACAGTAGGCTTAATATTTCTCAACCTGTGGTGGCTCCTTGTAAATACAGATGTGAGACATACTCTCATTACAATGTGCTGAGCCTTATTCCATGCTGCCTTTCTGAACAAGCCGTATACATGTATTATTGTCTACTCGCACTCACACTGTCCTCTTGAGATAAATGTGTGGTCCTGTCGCTGCTACACAATAACATCACCCATTTTTTTTATTAGACTTTGTAAGTTATAGCTGTGTTCCAACACGGATGTCACCAAGATAAATCCAAGCACATTGCTTATACTGGGGCTGGTAAATTCACATTCTGATTAATGAAAGTCAGTGCATTTAAGTTCACTTGAGTGATTTTTAAAGAACATCCCCCAACTTGCAAGTGAGCAATTTTTAGACACAAGAGTAATGAGTCAAAGATCTGTCCTTTAGGGCAGCGAGACACATTATCCTGGACTGTGCCTGTTCCTTGTGTGAGAGGACCATGTCAGAATACATTCATTATAGTGCTGAGGTTGTGCTTTAACTTTGAAACACATGAAAACTATTAAACACTGAACAGTCAAAAACTTAAAACTACTAACAGATAAAGTGTATGACATTGATCATTCCATTACAAAGCAATATTCTGCTGGAAAGGCTAGGATCCTGGCATTCCTGTAGATGTTACTTTGACACGTACCAACCACCTATAAACACTGTTCCAGTCCTAATTTTGCATAGTCAGACCTATCTCCACAGCCTTTTGTCAGAGCTGGAGAATGGTCTGACTGCATCATTCTGCTGGAGTCAAAACAGTCTTTTCTTTAAACCTATCACAATCATCTTGGGCGGTGCAAAGCCCAGGATGCAACGGCAGTGCCCCTGCAAAATACTGATGGGGGGATTGTTTAGATGGAACATTTGCATGTAGGCCAGCGCTGTCATTAAAATGGCTAATTTACTGAAAGAACCAAGCAGACCTGCTCTATTGCATTAACCAGTCTTCATCAATATTTGCTATTTCCATTATCAGCCACATAAATGATGCAATGGAAAAGGGACGGCTTATACCAGAAGTCTACATCCAGTAAGTCAGACTATTCCAGACTAAGTACATCCCATCCCCAATGGCAACAGCACTGTATGCAAGCAACAGCATCCCCCACAAGTACAAACCCTTTTGCCACACAGCAAAAACTGCTCAGGAATACCTCGAGGAACATGACGAAGAGGCATTGATTTGGCCTTCAAACTCCTCAGATCCTAATTCGATCGAGGCTCCATGGTATACATTGCAACATACCCGGTCCACAGAGGCTCCACCACACAACCCACAGATCCCAAAGGATTCGCTGTCAACATTCTGGGCCAGATAACACAGGACCCCCCAGAGGTCCTGTGTCCATGGCCCAATGATTCAGAGCTGCTTTGGAAGCACATGGGGGACCTACACAATATGAGGCAGGTGGTTTTAATATTGTGGTTGATCGGGTTATATATTTATATCGACATTTTTACTGTTTTCACAAAGTCATTTTCTAATGTCTTATAAAAAGAGTTTTCAGCGAGGCCACAGAATCTGTGGTGCAGTTTGTTAGAAGTCACCTCCAAAAAATGCTGCGCTCTTTTGTTAAAAAATCCAAAGATAATCAGAGCCATTAGGAAATGAGTTGCAGATATTTGAGACAATATACCCACACCCAGCAGCTCTAAATGTTTGGGAAATGTTGCATACCAAAATTAGCCACGAGCCAACTTTAAGTGCCTTCTCAATATAGTACAGAGAGAGTATGCCAAGGAACGCATTTACAAACTCCTTGAAATTGCTTAACTGGCATGAACACCGGAGAAGGTTAATTGGATAAGCAGACAAATTATTTTATTGCCTTCAACCACAGTTTGGTCCAAAAAATAAATAAAGAAGTATAACTGCAAGCATGATTCAGACGTTACAGAGGTGGAGCCGTACACTCATTCTTTTCTCAGAGAAACACCTTAGTACTTAACATCACAGTGACAGTGGCCATTTTCCAAATACTGATTTCCAACTTCATCAACTGGAACATCATTATGCAGATACTGTTGTGAATTCCTATCTGCAATTTTCAGGCGCACCCCAGAGTGCTGCATTATTAGGTTGCTGCTCTGATTTATTCTCACTGATGCTGTAGATCAATCTAAATGATGCCTTTCATTTCTTGGGTTGTTTGGAATGATGCATGTTAGCACTCTTTAATTGAGATGTTCAGCCCCTCCCCGGTGTCCCTTACTGACATTTACTGGCGGTTCCGATGAAAAAGACAATTTGCATATCAAACACTGGTTAAACTACTCTCCAGGGAAATACTTTTTTCCATATAGCATCGTTGTTTTCTCTGTTGTTTGTTTATTATTTTTTGCATCATGATTATTTGATTATTTTAAAATGAATGTGTCAGGAATGTTTACTGCATGAGGGTAAGTGACGTGAGGAGTTAGAGAGATCTGAGGGCTGCTGTTTTGAAGTTCACTAAAACAGTGTGAAACACATGTTGGGAAGAGGTCTCTACTTGAATCCAATGTTAGAAGTAGTATTTAAAACCCACATCATAATAACTGAAAATAAAGACTGCATGTTGAAAGTGCAAAATAAGCAAAACAAAAATGTCTGAATGTCTCAGCTCATGTCTCGTGGTGTATGAGCCGGATTAGGACAGCAGCAGCTATAAAGTCATTCTTTTCTCTTAAAGTAAGAATGCCCCATCACATGTGGCAACATCCCCCTCTCTCACCACCACCACTAGCCTTCATAAATAATTAAAGATTTAATCTGTGATATTTTCAAAGGTCAGATGCACAACAAAGAGAGAGAAATGCCAGTCCTTCCTCTGCAGGAGCACATTTGGTAATCACTCCACACCGGGTTTATGTTTTCACCTGAAAGCCCTATCAAGTGGGCCAACAGATATGATGTGCGCAGAGCGGCGGGAAGAAAAAGAGGTGGGGAGGCCACCATAAACCAAACAATGTTGAATCTGCCATTGTCAAAACGACGCCTCATGAATGTTTCATCCTATTGTCTGGAGCTGGGCAGGACTGATGTCTAGGGGAGCCGCTATGTCCATGAGACCGACTGTACTCGGTGACAACCGCAGAGGACAGCCCCACTTAGCCTGACCACAGGTTCAGAGCAAGAGGCCATGCACACGTTCATGCATAAATGTCTGCTTCATGCATTAAATGGATGTGGTCCTGATGGATTTCCTCTGCTGATGCATTATCAATGAGACCTGCTCTCTGCATCACAGCCCCGGCACAGACAGAAAGGGCTCTATCATCTATTTCCCTCTTCAGTGCTTCTCTCAACTTAGAACCAATGGAAATTTAAAAAGACACCTCAAGGTGACGCCTGAATCTTTAAGTAGTAAGGTGCCATTGAGCTACTTTAGAGTCTTATATGTTTTGCATGTAGAGAGGTACAAATAATAATTCTAAACAATGTCTGCTGTTTATCATATTGTGCTTTAGATATATAATCAGAAGCACAAACAACACAAAGATGTTGCATCTGACCTTCAAAAACCCATCCTTTCTTTATTATTTCTCTTCTTTAATTAGATATATATTATGCTACAGTTGTCAAACTGAACAACCATGGTTAAAATCACTGAATATGTAGGAGTCCTAAAATAGAGAGTTTTTATTGAAATTATATTCATATCCCGTCCACTCTGTTAGAGCAGCTGACTCATCTGCTTGTTCTCTCCTTCAGATTTCAGCTCAGAGCTGAAGGTTTTATCTCATCATGCCACCTTGGCAGTAAAATGTAAGAATGTAAGACTTCACCAAAGTAAAAGTTTCCCTTCACTTGGAGGTTGAAGGTAGCCGTAGTTTCTGTCTTTTTCTCTCACACTTCATGACACACTTGACTAGTATTCTCTTTGTGCTGTCTCCTCCATAAAGCTAGAAGAGTGGGATGCTGTCAGACAGAAATGAGAAGTTGATTGTGTTTATCTTACAAACAGAGAGTACAGGACTTTGATTTGATTTGATGTTGTTTGTTCCTTTATAGTCAAACACGGCATCAGCAAACCAGTGGAGGTGCTGTTTTAGGGATATGCTGTTTTGTTTTTTTAATAAATTCAGTAATTGTTAAAAACACTGCTGTCCGCTTGCCAAACCAGCACCTCTCCTCCACACACTTTCTCGCTATTTCACACACAATCTCAGTTCCCTCTAAAACCCAATTATTTTTCCCATCTTCTTTTATTATTATCATCTCTGTGCAAACTGCTTCTTGCTATTGTCTTCTTTCAGCACTGATTTTCACCGTGTTCGGTGACTGGAGAGTGTGTGGTGATATGTATGTAAAAGCTGGAGACAGAAAAGGTGTAGGCTGTGGGCTAAAGAAGACATGTTCATGACAACTCCTCACCACAGCCTGTTGTTCCTGTTCTCTTTACAAAGTCTCTCTCTCATTCTCTACCTAGTCCTCACCCACACTTCCTCACTCTGTGTGAGCTTTTTTCACGGTACAATCAAAAAGTTCCATGACAGTGCCTGCAAAAACAAAATGTGATTTAAATTTGGCTGCTATGTCCCTTGCAGTAGGCTTCTTGTTCAGTGATACACCTCTTCCTGCCATGTTTGGAAAGTTCTCTGGAAGTCCTGCTCTGACCATTTCATCATGAACCTCAAATGTGTCAACTGTTGTGATAAGAATCATCGCTGGTGAAAAGAGGGACACCAAACAGCCTGCAGTTTCCAAGGCTGAAGAAAGTGCATCATTTCAATTCAATTCAGTTCAATTTTATTTATATAGCGCATATTTACAACACATGTCATCACATAGCACTTATTTCAGCAGCAGAAACAGAAGCATGCTGGTTGTTTTGTTCAACATTTATAGGGATTTGAAATATGAATTCATCCCCCAGGGTCAGACAGTCGGCGCAAAGTTCTAGCGAATATTCTGAGGGGCACAAACATTCTGCACAAATGGCCTCAACTGTAGCCCATGCCATCGTGCCAATACATGCTGGCTCACATGTTGAAAATGCGCAGGTTTTTTGGTCACATTAACACAACCATAAAGTTGGTCTCCAGACATGTTACTCGCCAGATTTGGCTCCCTTCTTCTTCTTCCTCAAAATGAAATTGAAGTTGAAGAGTCACCGTTTGACGCAGTGGAGGACTTCCAGAGAACATTCCACACGTGGCAGGAGCACTGGGAACAGTGTATGGCTGCACAAGAAGACTACCTCAAAGGGGAAGGTGGACAAATTTAAATCAGACGCAGTTTTTGCTTATTATAGACAGTCTATTAACAAGTCTCTTAACTTGTTGATCTCATTTTGTATTTGTCATTCTGCCAATCAAGGTCTCAATCTAGTACTCTTGAGTGATATCTGATGACTTTGGTTAATTTAATGTGGGCATCTGTAAGAGCTGAACAAGGCCAGAGATTCAATGCTAAGAGATAAAATCTGTGATGAAACTATGTGACTTCAAGAGCGATAAAGTGAGAGTGGGACTTTGTGTGTGTCTGTGTGTATAATTGCATTCATCTCTCATCCAATACTGTGGTGACCTTTTGACTCAGGCTAATTCCGGTGATGACTTTCTCTGCCATTTCCATGTCATCTACAGTGATGTTCTGACCTCTCAGTGGGGATTTGAATGCCTTAACTTTTGAAGCACCTTTTTTGCTTTGGGAATGTGAGTTCACACCAATTTCATTGAGTGCCATTTCTTTTCTTTTTTGTCACCACCTTCATGCCTCTCAGCCAGTCTGTGAAGTGTGTGACAGCAGCTGGTCTGTTGGGTTTTGTTTGTCTAGGACACTGATTCTATAAGTGGCATTTTTTCTTTTAAACTCTTGGTTATCCACCAGGTTGAAATGGAAATCAATGGGTTTGCCAGCTATTCATCTACAGCTTTTATGAAAAACTCTGGACTTTGTATTTATTGCTTACATTCAACTAATTTCTTGGCACTTAAATCTCTGGACACACAATCATCTGGGCCTGACATTGTGTCTACAAACCACCACTGTAAGACACTATTATTCTCCCACATCGCAGTCTTGTGCCTGGCGACAAACAAGTGGAACTGTTTGTTTTTATTCCAGATATATCTTTGACTGTCCATCCAAAAGGCTAAATCCTCAAGTTCCAGTTGTAGCTCTGACTTCAGTATGTTATCCACTCTTACTGACAACACTGGAGCTTTGAGCTCCATCCTGGGAATTGTGATCTGTCTGATCTTGTCACTTTTGCTGCCTGTGATTTAGACAGGAACAATGGAAAGTGCAAAGCCATTCTTACTGACCCTAATACCGCTACCCAGCTGAAAGGCAACAGGTAAACTGAGTGTGACCGTCTGCAGGACACTGCTCTCCCCCTGGGCTTTTCCGTGTTCTGTATGTTGAAATCATGATTTCATATTTTCCAAACTTGCAACTTCACTCAACATTTGTTAGTACAGTCGTGGCCAAAAGTTTTGAGAATGACACAAAATTAGTTTTCACAAAGTTCACTGCTTCAGTGTTTTTAGATCTTTTTGTAAAATGTTACTATGGTATACTGAAGTATAATTACAAGCATTTCATAATTGTCAAAAGCTTTTATTGACGATAAATTGAGTTTATGCAAAGAGTCAATATTTGCTGTGTTTACCCTTCTTTTTAAGACCTCTGCAATTCACCCTGGCATGCTGTCAATCAACTTCTGGACCACATCCTGACCGAGGAATATGAATAATCAGTTTAATTAATAATTTGTCAGAATTTGTGGGTTTTTGTTTGTCTACCCGCCGCTTGAGGATTGACCAAAAATTCTCAAAACTTTTGGCCAC
>OMNN01002389.1:8538-25176 GCA_900302755.1 Chromis chromis | reverse complement strand
CCAAAGGGAGTGTCACACACACACACACACACACACACACACACACACACACACACACACACACACACACACACAGGCTTTGGTGGCAAAAAAGCAGACAGATGTAAACAACATAACCTAATGGCTGTTTAAAGCCATTATGTCTGAAAAGATAAACTCTGGTGCCTGTGAAAGGGCAGCAGTGCTGTTGAGCAGTATCAGTGTGATGATGTGCAGGTATGCTGTTGTTAGGAGTGAGCTGCTCAGCTCCATCATACAGGGAAGCTGTCTCCCCTTTCCTGGGAGCAAGCAAGGAGGGATTAGGGGGCAGGCAGAGATGGGGTCTGTGAAGCATTTATGAGCAAGGCATACAAAGCATCCATGTAAGAACTTTTAGGGGTTGGCTGCTTTTTTTTTTGGATGGGCTCTTAAAGTTTTGCTCCTCCCACACTGGCCCATTGTGCCCCTCCACCTCCAGACCCTGATCCAAGGACGGCCCACGGCTGTTGAAAAACAGCAGATGCTTTCGAGTAGTCTACAAAAAAAAGAGAAAGAGATCTAGATGCACATGTCTATAACCATATTTGTGTCTGGGTGTGAAAAATGGAGTTCATTTTGGACTCTCGTCGCACTTCACAAGCTCATATACAAAAGCTCAACCTTGTTCAGAGCTCATCGCCCTCAAAAGAACCTAATTTACTTACAGTGTGTGGTCTACTATGACACCCTCCTTTTCCTCCCTTTTTTCTGTATGTTCATGCAGTTTTTATGTAACACTGCCAAGGGGGACACAGTTATGGCAAGTAGTGATTGTAAAACTCCCACATTTTTGCATCCATACTGCTATACGCTGCAAATTTTCCAATTTATTTGCAGTTCAGCTCAGTTCAGCAAGTTTGCAGAAACTTTGACACAGGCGCTACATATTAATGCGCTCCAAATGATCCAATAGTTACATACAGCTCACCCTCATGTCAGTTTATGTTACATTTCACTCATTTGCATCATTTGCTTGGCTTGAAGACAGTTGTTGGGATCTTGGAAGAGCAGAATGTGAAATCTACATCTCGTCATCCTGAAAGTCACATTTCTGCTCTCCTGACGTCACAAATACTCACATTTCTGACACATAGATAAACGTGCCCACCCACAGATGTACAGGCCTGGGAACGAGTCTCATCTTGTTGAGTAGTGGTGGAGGAAGTGAGTGTTGAGATTGGGGGGAGATAGGGCAGCAGGGGTAGCTCTCTGTCACACCGAAGCCCCTGCCAGTCCTCAGCTACCTCTGCTGACAGATTAGATCATCGAGGACAGCCACTCAGAGGAGCGGAAAGGAGAGGAGAGGAGGAAAGAGAAATTTGGTTTTTGAGCGAGGAAAAGCAAACTACATTGGACCTGTTGGTGTGTCAAACGTCGGCCTCCCTCTGACCTCTCCAGGTTTCTTGTCCATAGATGAGGCTTATGCTATTGAGTGAGCTGACCTGTTAAGACATGACCCTTCTGCTGCCCCTTTTCAATCCCTGCTGCCGCCGCCTACTCCTGAGAAACGTCAAGAATCCTCTGAGGGCTTGACTGAGACAAAACCCCGGGATGGCCCCATAGATGACTCATCTACTGATTTTTTTTTTTTAAGCGCCAGTTTCATTGAGAGTCACCCTGGTATTGTTTCAGGTTTTTGTGCGTGCGTGTGTATGTGTGTGTTTGCTTTTTGCCGCTTAGCAGGATGGTGGTTGTTCAGTCAGCATGAAATTAGAAAACCTTGCTCTGATATAGCAGCTTAAAATAAGACAGAGATGATCATGTAGTCACTGTTTGGGCTGCTTCAAATGAAGATGAACAGATTAGCGGCAGCGTTGTTAAAGTTCTGTTTGCATTAGATATTGTTTCACACAAATCTGAGTAAAATATAGTTTTTTTCCTAATATTAAAGTCAGGCAGGGAGTTGCTTGCCTCTTTAGGAAGCAAAGGCCCCTACTGGCCTTCACCATGGTCCTGTCCTACCTTTATTCCATCCGTCTCCCTTTGTCCTATTTTCCTTTATGCTACAAAGTTGCCCTAATACCTAGAAAAGGTGAATCACACACTCACCTTGAAGAAGCAAAAAACCTTTTTTGTCACAGAAATAACTCAACATAAAGCTTGTTTTAATGTGTCTAAATCCTTATCTCTGCATGGTCATTGATGACACCTGGCAAACAGAGACGGTGAAAGGGAGAGATCCAACCACAGGCATGCTGAAACTCGCCTGCAGTGCTCGGAGAGGTACTGACAGACGAGTGAAGTGAGGAAGGGGAGCAGCCCAAACGATGATTTTGTGTAATTTTGCAGTAAGCAGTCTGTCACAGATTGTGATCTGACATTCGGCACCTCACACAACGCTCTCTTCCACATATCCGCGGAATCTGTGCTCAGCAAATGTGAACCAGATGTGAAGTGTTTTGGGACCTCGACATCAACCTGGCAAGGGCAGGTCTCCGCCTGAATTATCTGGGTGGGGTCAGCAGTGCAGAGGGGACAGCTTAACTGGTCTCAGTTCACATTTGCACAGGTCATTACCAGGGAGAAGATGCTGCCGGGGTAACGGAGTTGGCTGCGAGCGGGGCAATGGAGCCTGAATGGGCCAACTTGAGGTTTTTGTGTGGAGTCCTTGGGACCAGTCTCGCTCTGTCCTCAGTTGTGGCTGCAGGGCCTGGAAGAGCCTCTGCTTATCTGATAGATCCAGTAAGGGAACAGTTGATTGCCTTATAGCAATGGGAAATGCCTTCCCTGCTCCCTCCCTCTTTCTTCCCTCCCTCCCTCCATATTCTCTCGCTTTTCCCCTCTTTCCTCCTCTCTTTTTCTCCCTGCTCCCTCCCCTCTCTGTCTCCCTCTCCCTCCCTTCCTCTCTCTCTCTCTCTCTCTCTCCCTCTCTCTCCTTCTGCCCTGCTGTGAGTAGGTGGTTCCTTGCTGTACTTGATTGGTGCGAGTCTATATAGGAGGAGAGACGCTCTAACAGGCTCAGAGTCTGCTGGTGCCCACTTGCCACACGTTCCCAAAAGGACTACCTGTTTTTTTTTTTGCTGTTTTTTTGTCTCTCGCGTTGTGTGTTTCCCTGAGAGGATTTACTTTCTTCCGACAGCATGACGGAAAGCAAGAGGAAAGATAGGAAAGGGAAGAAGAAGGGGGGTAAGAAAGCACAAAAGGAGAAAGAAGGCGATCCCACTGCAGGTAAAATTAAATTGAAGCTGGTTTCTGTGTAACATGTTTTTACTTGTGTGGGTGAGACAGCAGGAGAGGCTGAGACAGAGAGGGAGAGAGCTGGAGGAAAAACAGAAGAGTGAGATTAAGTTTGCCTTACTATATTACGGAAGTGTGGGAAAAAACTGAGTATCCCCTTGGCTTGTCAAAGCTTGCCGCCAGGTTGTCACATGGATTGATCTTCAAATACGGTCAGTGTGAAAGACGCACATCTGGTTTTGGCAGAACTTTGGAATTGTATGGAAGTCAAATGATATCTCTCGTGTACAAAATCAAAAAAAAGAAACTTTTAAAACAAGCTCTGGACTTCACAGAGCCAAAGTACAGTTGTATCATAAGCTCTGTGTGACTAGTGACTGGCTATAACTCTGCTGTAAAGGGGTTTCATCATGTTCTGTTACATATCACAGGTTGGGGAAGAAAAACACGTTTTATCGTTAAATTTATGTTTGTATAGCAGAAAACCATATTTCATTCCGAAATCTTTGACAGGGTTAATAATTTAAGGGTCTCTACAGTGTTTTCAGTGCTCATCTTAATTCAGAGTATGTGGTGAGTCATCCAGCATGAAACTCCGGTATTTTGCTAAAAGCTGCTTTGACATTAGAATAGCATGGGAGCTGTTTGTCTTTCGGATTCACAAAGGTAGCAATGTGCTTGCTCAGTAGTGGATCCTACAAGCTTCAGCATGTCACTGTAGTTTGACCTCAGGTCATGGGGAAGCCCAACCCCCGTTTCAGTGACACTTTTAAGGACAATACCATGATTATAACTGTAGTTATGATATTTCATCCTTTTCTCGATCAGATACTATATCTGAGGCAGCATCTCTGCATTGTGGTAGTCATTTCTACCTGCTGATGTCACCCCTGTCAGCTTCTAACAGATAACCACCCAGACTGGGTGTAGATTTTTCAATAAATGTATTTTTTTTAGGGGTTGTAGATCTTTAAATTGTACAATTTTCACCATAAATATTCCATTATTGCTGTTTTTTGGCATCTGAGGCTGATATGATTGTTTTATTACACATGCAAAGTTGAATATATAAATAATTCCTGGCCCTCAAGTTTGATTGTGATCTATAAACATGTAAGATAAACATCTCCCCACACTACACCACACACAGAATATTTTCTTTGGCGTTTTTGTTAATCAACGGCACGGCTGCCATAGAGAACAGCTGCGTGTAATGTGCATATTCTGGTTTATTTTCTCTGCTTTCCGCAAAATTATACAAGTCAAAATAAACTACGCTTGAATCTTGTTATATTTTGGCAATACACATTTATTGTTGTTACTGTAAACGTCACTGCAGCTGCCGTCCATTGACACACGTGTCAAGACAGTTTTAAATGCATCATCCAGATTATAATCCGGATGGGACATTATGATTCATGCATTATGACAAGATAAGCTGATTTTGAATCATCGTTTTCTTTGGAAAAATTAGAATATCAAAAAAAGAAATCAAACTGGATAAGCATTTATCCCGTGTGAAACTGTGTTTAAATTGGAGCTTTCAAAGTAGGTCAAAATGAAAACATGCTCATGGCTGATGCTTGTTGTGTCTGTGCTGCTGGTACACGCAACACGTCAGGTGTGTTATGGGCCTAAGGCTCCAAAATGGGTCATTCAGAAGAAAAATGGAGGAACCAAACTGCACTTTGAGAAATAAATCATCTGTTCATCACTTCTGTCTGATCTGGATCTTTAATAAAAGTTGCCAGCTTTAATTACCTATCAGTGACGTCACAATGTTAAGGATGTGATTAATCAATAATCCAAATGGGTGAGAAACGTTTAAAGCATCAGAACAGTATGAAAGCTTTCAGTACGCTAAATTTGTTGTCTGTATTTAGTTCAAGCAATAACCAGGGATCTCTATCTGTTCATGCATTTATCAGAATATTGATATGTAATGTCTAATTTGGATGGAGCATTTTCTAACCACACAACAGTTTGTTGAGATTCCTCCTGCAGCTTTTTCAAAATGTTATTTCAACTCTTTTGTGGATCATATGTTGTACTACCCACTGCCAGTGTGTGCATGTGTGCACGTGCTTGTGTGGTCGAGGTGTGTCAAAATATAATTTCATGCAATTTAACATGAGAGATCTTTTGAGGTTGCGAGACTGTCAGTCAACCATCACAGCAGATCACGGGGAAAAAAGACAGTGTTATCTTGTGTTTCTCAGGGTTAATTTTGCACATCAGGTTAGTTTTTGCACATTTATTTCTGTGAGTTTTTCTCGCAGCGGGTATTCCTCAGATGTAATTGCCCCTTCACTGACTGTGACTTCTTCAGCGTTTGGACCAGAAAGTATTTCAAAGTGTTGATTTAGGGCATACTGCTGCTGAAACCTTACATGATGATTCCCTTTCACATCTCCTTCTTGAAAGCTGTGTGCATTGTGGCTGTAAGTTGACACTCTTTTGAGAAAGTTGACTTTCCTAATGAAACAGGCCCAGGGTTAGAAAAGGAGAGCTTCTTCTCCAGACCCTGACAAAGACAGTTCTTCCAAAATGTTGGTTCTCATTGGACAGAAAAGACATTAAATAAGGTAAAAACTGTGCGAGAATGTTTTTTCTTTCTTATGAGTAAGACAAATATAGCAAAATTCTACAGGTATTTCATCCAATTTGTAATCAATTCAGTGCAACATAAATGCATGTCTCTTTCTTTAAAAGTAGTAATTTGATATCCTTGTACCGTCTGCCTAACCTCAATAAATAGGCTTTTCCTGATGACGCCGCTATAATTCATAAAGCTCTACCTTGTTCTTATCTTATGCCAAGACAAAACACAACAAGTTCCTTTCTGTGTGGCTGGGTTTGCGTGCGTTGTGAGGGTGGTAATAATTAGTTACGGACGTGAAGAGATGACTCCTTCATTTTGTGCCAGATGCTTTTTATCGTGTACTAACACCTGCCACACCTTTATAATCGAAGCAGAACTACTTGGATTATTCAGCAGCAAAATGTTTTATGGAGACCAGCATTCATAGGAGGTGTTTGTGAAGCCTCAGATAACCTCAGGTGCTTCTAATAATCGCTCTTACAAAATAGCTTTTTGGTGTTCTGGTACAAACAGTTACCGGAAACATGAAAACTAATTAAAAAGCCAGCAAGTAAAACTGACATGTATGTACAGCGATACAGTGCCTATAGAACATCTACAAATTTGCACATAGAAATGCCGTTTTTTTTGCGGTAGGTGACTGTCAGTGATGGTCTCAGAACATGACTAACCAAAACCACAAATTGGAAGGCAAACAGAAGTCTGGAAGAGGAGTTCTTAACGAAATGCCTTGTCACAAATTATGATTAACTTTAATTTGAAGGCAATCTTCAGATGATACATTGGAAATTGCAGGTTTGACAAAGACTTCCATGAGAATCTGTGCATTTTCGGCAATTATGATTTACAAATTTTCATGCCACGTATAGAGGATTTTCCTGGGCCACCACCTTTTTCTCTTCCGTTCTCTTTTTATATTCCTTTTCTGGAAGTATTAGTTGGCTAGAGCACGCATAGCAGCAGTATTAAGTAGGACATCCCCAATGTAAATGCCTGTTCATCAATATCAGTAGCTCAGAACAATAGCAGATGTAGGTTTAACACTAATGACTATGGCAATCTGAAAGGGTATCCAGCTCAAACACAGTAACATGTAAAACACCTGTCTTGCTCTCTGCGACTGCTTTGTCAATGTTTAGCTTTCTTCAGTAGCTCTTTTTAAAATTTCCGCACCATTTCAGACATAGAAACAGACAGGTAGTGACTATCCAGTATGTGTTAGTTTGAATATGGGAGTAAATTGGGGAAGTCCAGAGCCGGAAGGACCCAACAAAGGTGCAAACCAAAATAAAGGGCTGAAAGTAGCTCTATATTAGTTAGTATACTAGTTAGTGTCGTACTAGTACTATATACTAGTTAGTGGAACAAACTAATCTGAATGTTTTATTGGAAAAACTTACATGATTTTTTTCCTTTGTACAACACATTCTGCTTAGAGGCAAACATGAAGCAGATGATCATTTCCATATAGTATTTGCATGAAGCTTTTTTTTTTTTTTTAGCACTGTTGGGACATTCCACATGAAAGTGAGTACTGTGTACAAGTACTGGGAAAACTTCCTCTGCATCAATATAATGTACTAGGCAATAAGACCACAACATGGACTTAATATTGTGCTTATTTTCGGAGATTTGCATAAAACGAGTGTGATCTGTCCAGAGTGTACACTGTATCTCGCCAAATATTAACTGAGATAGGCTCCGGGCCCATCCCTCTACAGGATGAAGAGGGTATGATGGATGGATGGATGGATGGATGGATAAAACCAGTGTTAAAAAGGAATTCATCTGATCATTTAAAAATAACTGCTTTCCATTTATAACTAGTTAAAGATCAGTAATACCGTGTTATTCATGAAAAAAACCTAATTGTAATCCAGCTTACTTAAATTTTATACCGTGTAGCTTATAAATAAGCATCTTTGAGGACATGATTGAGGTAAAATAAGTCTGATTTCGAGGTAGGCAGGTAAGGCTTACTTCAGTTGTACACGTGATAACTTCGGAAGAGATGACTGGACTGGTTCAGCATGTAGGTGGGTTTAACACTAAGACATGGACAAGGTAGTCATAGACTGATTTATATGAGCAAAGGCGTTGATCTAACAAAGTTACCCAACGCATGAGCTGTAGAAGTTTGGGCAAACTTCTCCCAAAAGCACATCTATTTCTTGTATATCCAGAACCAATATGCAGTTACCTCTGCAATACTGAACTGCTTAAGCACTGAAGCAAATGTTGACACAGTTTTGCAATCCCTAACCATGGATGCAAATCAATGCAACGGCAGGGGTGGGGAAAAACATGGTGAAACATGAAGAGTAAACTGAAGAGTAAACATCAAACTGTAAACAGAAGGTCTGTTCTACTGCTTCTAAGCAAAAATGAATGGTCTGGCTTCTTTTGGTGCTATTGAACACAGTGTATTAGCATTTATGATCTTTTAGGCTTTTTCTGTTGGTTCTTGGAGGATTGTTAACCATCTCTTTTTGGAAACAGTAACTTTTTTATATAAATTACATTCAGTGTATTAAAAACAAATGCTTTGTGGTGATTTTGTGCCTTTCACAGTGCAACCCAACAACATACAAACAGAGATGGATAATGTTTTCAAGTCACAACCATATTTACATTGTTTATTCTATTTTTGTACCTGTTTAATGACTTGATGTTTGCAGAAACCCTGACAACTTTATATCCAGTGTCAGTGATGGATTGTTCAGGAAATTCATAGAAATGAGAGTTGTGAAATTCTACTCATTAAATCACTTTTGATTAGTTTTGATAAAAGAAAAAAAACTTATCTGGATGGAAGGTAAAATCAGAATGGCAGTAACAATTTGTATATGACTTGCAGTTTTGGTAACACGAGTGCATTGAGTCATATGTAAACAATGTACCAGATAATTATTTGGTGAAAGTCTATTGCTTGTGGTGGGAGTCTGTTGAAGTGATCTCTTTGAACAGATGTTGTGTTACAGTGACTAGTGTGTAGTGTCTGAAGACCATTCCCACATGCAAAACCCATTTCTCTGGCTGTCTCACCATGTAATTTGTCTTTTGACAACGTGCAGAGAAGTGACATAACACCGGAGTAATCAGGGATACTTTGTCTAGAAGGGGAAACACAAAGGCATGCTTCGGATTCCTTTTCTAAGCTCCTGGAAGTAAAACAGAAATGTTAACTCAATAATATGAGCAATGCATTGTTAATTCATCAAGTAACTTTGTTTTTGAACAACTTTCTGGGCTGAGGTTTCCAACTGTTACCCAAGGCATGAGCTGTTGACACGCCGGATAGGCTTCTATTCTCAAATTGGGTTTTTATAGTCCATGTCTGCAGCTGCCCCTGTGCTTCAAAAAGAGAGAATCAGGCTGTTGTTGAGGCAAGGGTTTATCATTACTGCCCAACACTTTTTTTCCAACCGGTGCAATGGAAAAGGAGACAACCATTTGTCTCCAAGAAATTAGTTTATTTTCAATGATATGGACTTGTTTTTTCTTGTCGGAAAACATTAATTGCAATTAGTGTAATTAACTTGCTTTCTGTTGAGTATGCTTGAGTTGATTGCACTGTAGTTAATTTGTGTTCATCAAACTGTCTACTGTATAATTCTGTTTTTCATATGTCATTCCAAACATGAGCAACCGCATCACTGGCCGAGAAGTTTATGGATTTTACAGGCATTGCTTTTGTTTGTGTATTTTGCGTGAGGCTGATGAAAGACATTATTTAACATGGATGTGAATCTTTTCCTGGTTTATTGTTACAATCAAATGTATCTTAGTGTCTGATAGATCACTGTATGTTGTAGATGGAGCCGAGTCTCCTACACATCTGGTTTAGTGCGCTGATGAAAAGTGCAGACCTGTGTTTCTGTAAGTTCTCTAGTCAAGGACAAAGCTTGTTTAATTTGCTTGGCAAGGACAGACCTGCGTCCAGACGAAGTACCAAACATTTTTCTATATGGTGCAACTTCATTCCTGCTGTTCCCTGACTATGACTGACGAGGCTTTCCTCGGGCAGTGTGCAGGGCTGAGTTTGGCAGAGCTGAGTGTGTGTGGAAATCATGTACAGTAGTTCAATTATTCAGACTTGGGACCATGGGCTCAGGCAGACTTTTCTAAGTTCCGTTCTGCTCTGCAAGTTTTGTAAGTCATTAGTCACAGCAGTGCACAACAATTTTCTAATTAGATTAAAATGAAATTTTATGACAAGCAAACATACTTATCAACCTTGACACGTGCACATGTTATTGTATTGGTCAATGTGCGGTTTGCTTGCAAAACTGCGGTATTGTTAATGAAGCACATCTGGAGCATCAGGAGTCTCACGCTCCGTATATGGTCTCGCTGCAGGCTATCGATAAACCCACACCACTTCATAGTTGATTTTAAATGGCAATATGCAGTATATGTTCAGCCTATATACTGTTATGACTTTCTGCAAAGCCACATTTATGATTGCTGCATAAATGAGGGTTTTATTGTCCCAAACTCTTGAGACAGTAAAATCTGGAACTAACTGCTCGAGCAATTGCAGCACAAAGATTCATCTCGAGACTGTAAGCTTATTAAAGTTACTAAGCACCATGTTACAACGGCACATCTGCCCCGGCCCCGATGCCTTAGAATCTCCGTCTTTATTTTCCAGTTTCCAAGAATATCATCACTCACATTTTCCAACAGGATGCTGTTCACAGATAAAAGTCCCCCTGTCTTAGCGGAGTAATTTTAGTTACAAATGTCTGTTATTGAACTAAAAATAGCTGCCTTTCCATTGATCTGTGTTGGTTGTGAGCTATTTTGAATTTGACATTTTGCTATCTGTGATTCCAGAGGAAATCAATGGGTACATCAGACAAACAGCTCTCTTAGTATATGCAGTATTTTGGGATAATGGTGCCAGCTTAAGATGTGAGCTGCCCTTGTTTTTCAAAACTGGCCTGTGGTGACTCCTAAAATGGTCAGATATTATTCTGTTCTAGATTTAAGCAAATTCTATCATTACCTAAGTGGGCACGAAATGTCAGCAAATATTTCTAAAACGTGTCTACAAGATGGATGATAGTCGACTTTATCTACATTGTGTCATTTAAATCACTACCAGCTAGAGACGTTGTTCAGTGACTGGTACCAAAGAGATCCTCGGCTGGGACTGAGAGCTTTGACCTCTGGCTCCTATCAGGAGTATTAGTGCCAAGTGACCAGAGGAGGCAGAGCAGAGCTTCAGTGTCAGGATGTAGATGGAGGATACACTGTCAGGACATACTGTCAGGACATACTCACAAGCCTGGTTGGCAAAGAGAGAGCTCCTTAATATCCACATCAATCAGGCTTACACTACTTTAGGAAAGGCTGCCGTTTTTATGTGCATACTTGTATATGTGGCTGACAGCAATGAACAACAGTGGCCTCTGCACTGCAGAAAACCATGATAGTGACTATTTCACATTGGCAGCGGCAAACTTGAAGTGTGAAAATGTAGTTATAAATGCAAACCAAACTGTAACCCAAATCCATCCCAACTGTCTGCTTAAATCCACAAAGAAAATGAAAACTGCTGCATCATTAGGGCTTTTCTTTCTGTGCAGACATGTCGCCTTTACCAGGTCAGTGAAGTAGGACAGTCCCTCCAAAAAGAGGACAACTGGGGATAATTTTGGTGCACCACTATTTCAGTGTTTAATTGAAGTCATTACCTATGTGTACTTCAGTTTGCTTGTCATGCTTTGTTTGTCTTCATACAGCTGTCTGCCTTTCGAGGCAATGCACAGCAAACAGCCGTTATTTGTAGGACAACTCAGTTCAACATATGCATGAAATCGTAAATGTTACACACAGAGAGAGTGTGTTTGTGTGTGTGTTTGGAGATGGGGGGGATCTTGGCCAGCCCCTGGATGACCCTTGTTCACCCCTTCTCTCTCGCTCCGCCCTGGATGAGTCTTCTCCTAAACATGTGTGCAGCTGTCAGCTGGCAAGTGTTTGTGTGAGTGTGTGTTGTGTGTGCATGTGTGTGTGCTTGGATGCAGAACATTTTCAGATTTCAATTAAGCATTTTTTGCTTTGGAAGGAGAAAAAAAGTTGCAAGAAAAAATATCAGAATATACCACTGCAATGATAATAGATGTGACAATACTGAGACAGAACACAATATGAAAGTTGCACAAACGTTCTGAATTTGTGGTAAAATGTACAGTTTTTGCAGTTCTACAAAATACTGTAGCAGACAAAAGAGCCGATTAAAGCTTTTTCTTTCTGTTCTCATCTTGACAACAAGCCTGTTGTTATGGTATCATAATGATACTGGCTTTTCTTGTTTACAGATTGCCTTTAATTGCACATGAGTTTGTGGTTGCAGGTTTTCTTCATCAGCTGGTGGATGTTTGCTAAATATTGCTTCAGGTGTTTTTATAGCAGCAACGCCAGAGTGAAAATCCGCCTGTTTATTAGTGGGAGGCAAAGTTGATAACGTCTCTGGTGACAACATCTGGAGGTCACACGAGAGAGCTGTTGGCTTGGTCCGTAGAGATGACGATTGGCTCGACTGCTTTCTCTCTGTCCTCCTTTGTCTTACGCTAAAACACACAATTATACATAAACCAAACCATGATCATGTCTGCGTCTATATATTGACATTGAGTTTTTCCTCTTTCTCTCTTTTAGCTGCGGCTCCCAAGTTAAAACCGATGAAGAATCCAATACTAGTGGACGAGGGAAGCAAGATCACAGTTAAGTGTGAGGCCACAGGAAACCCTCTCCCTACCTACAGATGGTTCAAAGATGGCAACGAGCTGAAGAAAAGCAAAAAAGTCAAAATAAGGAACAGCCAGTGAGTACAAATCACCCATGTCCTGTAAACCTAACGTAAGCAGTGCAAGATGAAAAGAGATGAAGGTGGAGCATTGCTGTTGTTATCAGCAGACTGGGTTAATGCAGCTTTTCTTTTTTTATTTAGTATTTGAGATTATGAAGGCTCGTTCCTTCACTAAAATGTAGTTTATCATTGCCAGTTTATCACTTTCTAATGCAAATAAAACATTTAGACACAATGCATTATCAGCATTTAGTTTACTACAATTGCAAGTTGCAAGTTTTCTTTCTTCCTAGTTTTCTTGTTTGCTGTATGCACCATTGCATACCATTGCGCTGCTCTGTTTCCCTCAGCCTTCACTTTTAGGATGATATTGCACTCATACATCAGCTCTTTCACACTTTAAATATTCATAACGCAAAGAGTTAAAACTGACTCTGTGGTTTGAGTTTTGCCAGCGCCTCATTTTGATAAAAAAATAAATTTGCTTTGCAGCCTTGATATAAATTAGCATCAAAGGTGCCTGATGATGCTGTATGCAGCTCATTTAATGGTAAACGGAATGCTAATGATAGCATAAATAAGGGTAGAGTCAGTGATTCTAATCTGAATTAGTCAAATTTAGTGAATACTGTACATCCTCAAGGTGAAAAAAAATCTGGTATTCGTACCCAACTCTGACTCTGTAAATGGGACACAAATGGTATAATCCACTCCTGTGCACATTAATGCTCACAGACAGGACAGGGAGAAAGGGCGACGATAAATCTGGCAAATGCTAACTATCTATATATGCTAAAGACTCCACCTTGAAGGCTCCTGACTCAAAACAATATCTGAAAACACCCCCCTGAGTGTCTGATCATGTGTCCCCACCAGAGCAGAGTTGGTGCCATGCTGCAACTTGCCCTGTTGTCTGCCTCCATGTCCCCCATGTTTCCACTTGTTGCGTTTCCATGCTGCTTCCTCCCTGCCCTGATTCCCCTGACTCAGCCGTGTGAGTGTTGTCACCCACAGGAAACACTCCAGAGTCCAGATCGGCAGAGCGAAACTGGAGGATTCTGGGAATTACACATGTGTGGTGGAGAACCCACTGGGAAAGGACAACTCCACTGGCACTGTTAACGTCCAAAGCAGTGAGTACCGACTCCTAAGCAACAAGTGAAGTGGCACAGATGTACTGGCATTGTTGTTGTTATGATTGTTCTCTTGCCAATTGAGAGATTCAAAGGAGCCATCGCAAACAGGCATGTAACAGCGGTAACACGCATGAAGAACAACTGTCCACACATGTGACTCCGGCCCGTTAATCAGCGGAACAGTACATTGTACTTGGAGGTGAATGGAATTTAAATGCAGTGTATGGCGTGTTATCTCAGTTTGTCATTCGCTGCAGTTTGCTGGCAAAATCCCACAAAACTGCGCCGCACACTGCCTTTGACCGTCGCTCGCACACAACAAAAGCGACAGACTAACAGATCTAAATCTAAAACATAGCTTGACAGAATATGAAAGTTGTAGAAAGTGTCTTCAGAGTGTGTGTGATAGAATCTAACAGGCCCGCTCAGTAGTGGTGTGTGTGCATTGCAGAATTTTGCAAACTGCTGTAGCAGATGAAAGAGTTTTGATAACAGCTGCTTCCATTTGGTGGGGTGGTGAGTTTGTGTTTGTTCCAAGCAGTGCGGGTAGTGAGTTTTGCGGCTGCTGTGGGTAGCTTGTTGTCTAAGTGCATGGAGCCAGTATTAAAAAAAAAAAAGTTTTAAGCACCTTTACAGAGCAGATACAATTCATGCAGCTCTGCTTCTGCCTCTTTTCAAGAAAAGGACTTGATGTTATCTGCTGCTGGACTGTCAAAGAGCTGTATGGCAGGTTGTCTGGCACGCAAGAGTCAGAAACCGCTTGATGTGCTTGAGGAAATGCAACCTCCTGCTGGTACATTGAGTTCACCTGGCTGCTCCGTCTGAAGATTTGCTGAATAACGGCTAGGCACTTTGATACTGTACAGACGAAGGGGCTATGATGCTGGTGCCCCAAAAAAAGTCAGTGCAGATAGAGTTTTTTAATCAAACTTATCGTGCATGGCGTTGTTGTTATTCACGCTAGAGCAGGTGAACCGAGTCTGAGTTAACTACTTTACTGGTTTTGGAGTTTTAAACAATGTGGCACTAAGGAGGGTTCCTCATAGCGCAACACAAGAGGAGATATCCTCAGTCTCATTGCTGACCTTGACAGCTGGGTGATTTCTGTGGATATCTCACACCGGCTGAGGTGTTGCTGGTGAGCAAAAGGGAGGGACTGGAGTTTAGCCATCACTCAGTGTCCTTGTATTCACATTCAGGCACAATAATCACTCCCCCTTCTCTCTTTACATTTGTCAAGGCCACCTTTTAGAGCTTTTGTTTACGGTTCGCAGACTTAAGCTGCACTGCCTTATTAGAGTAGCGGCTTTTTTTCAGATAAAGAAAGGACCCATTGTGTTGTGGCATCGCGGAGATTCTCCGTGGTTTCAACATTCAAGTTTGATTTCCAGCAAACAATTGCGCAGAAAAGAAGTCATCCATCTTGTATTTAAATAGGGGCTACACATTGCCTCTTTTTCTTTTCTGACATCTTTAAAGCTTCGGTTGAGTTTTATTGCCAGATCGTGTGACTCCGCATCTACCGTCTGCTTGTTATGACACTTGGCTTTATTCCAGTGCAATGATATACTTCCTTTTAACTCACGAGCATGTAATATTTAAAGGGTCAGCGATGCAAGATTCCGAGACATGCTGTGCTAACATTTATGAAAAATTAATTTGACTAACGGTAATCACCGAGTAACAATGATGTTTATTGGCAATTAAATAAAATAGGTTAAATCGTGCTCTGCACCCTGCGAAGGTTGCGGGAATCCCTGGTGGTGGCACCTGTTTGCCTCAGTGTTTAATGAAAGCTTATGAACATGTGGCTGGTGGCCCATGAAACCGTATATGATGATCTTAGCAGGCAAAAGTGCTGGTAATGCAAGAATATCAAAGAAAATATGATATTACAAAGCAATGAACAAGAGGGCTGAGGCGCACAGTAGCCACAATGGATAAAACATGACTGAACAATGATACGGTGTTTTCACTTTAACTAAAACATGATATCCCCACAACTGGTGCAAAATATATCTTTGATAAACAGGGTGCCAACTGTTAAAGCTTATGCTGAAGCACATTTGTCCGTATCCGTGCCCACAGCCTCGAATCTCGTACACTTTTTTTTGTGCATGGCTTTGTGTAAATGCATCTCTGTGTGCTCTTTGTGTGGTTGTCTGTCAGCACTGTCATTTCCCTAAATCACTCCTGGATATTCCAACAATGGCATCACTGTATGTCCTTTCATGTGCGATGATCACTAGATGTCTGTCTTTGTGTGTTTTTGTTTGTGTACGTGTGAACGTGTTTGTTCACAGTTCAATAAAAAAGTCCCATTGTGCTACAACAGCACGCCTAGTTCTGTCATGCTTCAGGGAAGAAGGCAAGACGGGGCGAATCAGGGGCGACATGTCCATAGGCAGGGGGAGGGCTTCATTCAGAATACATACGTCATTAAAAGGAATTGGCAGCAAACAGTGCATGTTGCTGTGCTTATCATGTGCTGGTGAGAGGCTAAAATCGGCAGATGTTGAGAAGAAAGGCACTGTGCATTTGCGGGGAATGTGACAATAATGGGCTTTCTCCGTCTATGAAACATATCTCACTTAAAAAAAAAACATCTGTGTGAACCAAATGTACTGTTTGCCTGATTTTGAGGCAGAGGACATGTAATTCGTTCAGACCGAGAGCTGCTTTTCATCCTAAGGTCATAAGAGAAATGGCAATTGTGTTAAAGGGCTGCAGTGGAGTATGCGTGCCTGCTGCAGTATGTTGCCGAAGCAGCATGTAGCCGCAGTATTATCTGTGTATGTGTGCCTTCTAGGGAGGGAGAGTGAGGGGAGGGGTGCAGATGTAGATGGACAGAGAGAGCAAAAGAAGAAGAGAGCGTGAAAAAAGAGGGG
>OMNN01002380.1:0-10849 GCA_900302755.1 Chromis chromis | reverse complement strand
GTGGGCAGGGGGCAGGTGGAGGTGCGAGGAAAGGAGGGAGTGCTACATCAAAGCTGGGAGGAGGAAATGAAGGGGAAGGGGGAGACAGATAAATAAATAAATAAATATTGTGAATGTACATTTCTTGTTCAGACAGCTTCCGTCGTGACTGACCCCACAGTGATCTAGGAAGTCTGCAAAAAATGTGATTATGCTGTGTTATAGCACCCTAGCCTTACCATTCAGTGCTATCGTGTTAATGAGGACAATGTATTGTGTAGGTACATGTGTTTATGGGTTTCATAGTCTGGTCTGGGCCTCAGGAATATAGATCTCGATACTGTCTGCGCTCTCGGTAGCAGAGCTCTGCCGAACCGACGCGGCACGTTTGGCAGCTAGCAGGCGTTTGCGAGCCTCCAGACGCTGGCGCTCAGAGCTCTCCAGCGAGCGGTCCCTAGCCAGGGGAGGGTGGCCCTTCTGGGGCTTCTTTGGCACAGGAGGGGGCATCCTTCTCTCCTGGACAGGGATAACAAATAGTCTTAAAGACAGACCACTGAGTCCTCATGGCAAGCTGCAGCTAAACACAATGACGGGCGACACAACTGCAGCCAGTTTGCATGTAAGGGTTAGAAAGAGCGGTGTAGCTGTTGCCGGCAAAATGTCAGAGCATGCAATTTTGAATGAGGTTATGGTTCACAGTGGCAGCCATTTGTGGGGGGTAAGAGAGCACGATGGTGGCCATTGCGTGAGGTAAAAGACCATTGGAGATGGACAGGCCCCAACGGTGCATGGCAGGTAGAGAAGCTTCTCAAAAGCAGCTCACTGTCGACAACAAGACAGAACAAAACACACAAATACAAGTGGTGGCGTCAGGCAGGCAACATGACAGTATGCAACACGTGTCTGCATGCTACAACAAAGCCTAACTGTGAATCATTTGGACTTACAATTCTGAGTATACAAGTAATGACAGCAGCTAACATGCGGGTTAGTGAAGCATTCCAGAACAATACTGAGGTTAGATCATTGGATCATTTAAAAATGGAGTTCAGTGAATCTTGTATTTGCCATGTGCGTCTGCACCTGAATTTCTGGGGGAGTCAGAGGTTTCCAGTTGTTGGCTTTGAGTTGGTGGAGCTCATCAAACTTCAGGCTAATGTTCTCGATGGACAGCTGCAGCATGTCCCAGAAACCCGCCAGGTCCTGCGAGACGGGCCGCGGGTGTGCGTTTGGGTTCTGATACACAAACATCACACACATACACAAATGGACACATGAAGACACACATACAAACACATACTGTTTATATGCTAATCACACATGTTTGGAGAGATGCAATTGCTGCGTGATGATTCAGTTTTAAAGCAGCTGCTCAAATCACAAAACTGGCTCTGAGTTAAATGTCAACCTGAACTGGAACTGGAATGACACTGAACTGACATCATACTGTGATACGTGGGAGTGCTGGTCTCGAATCCAGACTGTGCTTTTGACTTCTTCATTCGCCTTTGTTTTGAATCATACATCGACTGTGATTTTAAAAAGTCAGTTTGTCAGTCTATCCTTTCTTCATTCAAGGGTGCATTACCATAAATATAAACACATTCCAGTTCATAGCTTGTATTCATATTGAATGTACTTATAATAGTGTTTTTTAGGTTGAACTCTTAATTCAAAGGCTGAATATACTGTTATATAATCTGCACACATTGCAACAAAGGGTATATAATTTTGACATGCAGTTGCGTATATCTGATTCCATATCTCTCAGGCTCTTGCTTTCACTCAGTAAGATCAGATTTTTACATGTGTAAGATGGCAAAGATGTGATGTCTGTACTAGAAGCTCAGTAAACGACTGCTGGCCTGGCCTGTCAGAGTGATTTGTGCAGGATGATGTCAGCGTGGAGGGGGAGGGCTGGGGGAGCATGCAGAGGATGAGGTGACACATACCAGATTCTCCTCACACAGCTCCCGGAACTGCTGGAACTTCTGGGACATCAGCAGCTGGGCACTCCCCACTGCACTGCGGATCTTCCCCAGGACTGCAGAAAGACACAGAAGCACATGCATGCACACACGCACACAATTCACAATGCAATTACTCACAGAACCGCATACTGCAGGCATGTTGCACCACTAACAGAGGAGGTGCATTAGTAATGCAACGCACAAAAAAAGGATGTGCTACAATCCTCTTTAAGATGTGCCTTTCAGGAGCAGAAATTATTTAGGGGAGCAAAATAATTGCTGTAATGCATATAATTTCCAAATTTCTTTCTAAAAATAGACATTTTTGTGAACACGCAATGCAAAATGTCACATTTACAGTACGTGCAAAATGTTTTAGTTATTGTCAAATCAAGCTAAAATCTAATTATAGGAATACAATCATGTCATTTTCACAGTGTTTGTTTTGCCAGCTGATACATGAGCTAAAGAAGGCAGCGCTGTATAACCTGATTCCACTGCTCACTGCTATGCTCTCATACAGTACATCCCCGAGGAATGCAACCGTCAGTGCATACATTACTCTACATGAAGTCAGTGCAATCAGAAACTGACAGGTAGAATAATGAACCTGTATTACAGACACAAAGTCCTCAGCCCCTTCAGGATGTGTGTGTCTATGTGTGTGCGCATGGCAGTGTGGGATCTGGAAAAACATAACCTTGAGACAGCCTCCCCGTTCTTCGTGTTCTGTGAGAGAATCTCTTGCCTGGAACCATAACAGGATAACACTAGCTGCATAAGCAATGACGTTTTCAGTAGGACATGAAATAAGCTGCGCAGTAAGGACAGGTATAAATACAGTGCCTGCTGCCTGAGGCTTGTTTGTTCAGTCTGGCATGTCAATGTGGGTGTATGTGTGTAAAACATATTTAGACGTGCGCATGCAGACAAGCGCTGCACCGTGTGTATGTGTGCTACATGAAAATCAAATAGTTGCCTTGAAGGAGCACTGAGAGAACTCTGTTTGTGTGAGAGATCATTATACAGTGTGTCTAGAGGACACATGCGTGGCTAGGGCCAGCAGCGGCCTATTGATAAGTATGCACGGTATGTCTGTGGAGGCCAGAGGGCCTGAGACAGGAACAAGCAGCTATTGTGGTCCAATACCATGAATACCAGCACCCTCCGAATCAGGAGAGGAGAGGACAGGATGAAAAATAGAGCTAATATCATTGTACAACAGACTTTCTTGTATTCATATTATCACATTTAAACCTGATGATTCGACTCACTCTCATCAGGCAGCTCATTCTCCATTTCATCCTGCTCCATCTGTCTGCACCAGCCCTCCATGCGCTCCGTCTCAGCCTGCAGCAACTTGAGGAACCAGCGGCCATCACGGGGGCACACAGATCGCCCGATGGCCTCCAGAGCCTCCACCTCCGGCTCTGGCACGCTGTCCATCCAGGGGTCTGGAGGAGGCAGGATGGACGGGTCAAAGCCCACGTCTCCGTAGTCATCTACTGCACAAGCGTGGTAGTGGTTCCCAGAGCCCTGGATGCTGACGGTGGAAGTGGCGGCATCGCGAGAGTGCTGGCGCGGCATGGTGGCACAGTGACGAGGTGGCAGCTCTGGGGCATCTGTGGGGTTGTCAAGGTCAGCCTGCACCGCTGTGGTGACACTGTTGGAGCGGGTCATCCGGCGGTAACTAGGAGAGGATGCAAGAACAAGGCATTGTTGGATTTTCACCTAATTTTTAGTTAGTTTATTAGCGTTTTCCTCTCAGCAGTAATTATGGTATTATTTACTCACAGCTCCTGGAGGTGCTCCCAGTATGACAAATTGAAATTATGATCACAGCAATCTCATCACTGATAGTGATGAATAGCTTTTGTAGTGTCTTTTGTGTGTGTGTTTTGTCACCTGGCTCATTCAGAAGCAACATAGTGTGCAGTCGGCTGTCACACCACAAGCCCTGCTCTGGGGCTGATGCACATACACAAATAGTACAAGTGCACAAACATACACTCACACACACACGTACACACCTGGGACCCTTCTCTACAGCTGGGTGTGCCATGTCGTATTTGGCTCAGAAACTTTGTACCGCTGTTGTGCAGCCTTTGCCAAGTCCCTCCACACTACGAGCAACAGCAGACATGCACACAAACACACACGTGCAAAGATTGAATCAACACACACACACACACACACACACACACACACAGTTGGCTACGTTCTCACCACCCCAGCAATGAATGGGACGCTGGAGGGACGCGGGTGCTGGGCTGCGGGATGTTGGGAGGGGTGGGAGGACGGATTGGTCAGCTAACTGCGCGGTGATTGGACAAGATTACAGCTCAAAGTGGTACAAGGCTCACAGCGCATAACTTATTAACACATACAAAAATGTAGCTGCTCACTGAGCCACTTAAAAAGCAAGCAATACAGTTTGATAAATACACTTAAGAGCCGTCGTGGACAATGGCTCCAAAGATACAAAGAAAGAGCAAATAAAAGCTCATTAAAGGCCATTTGAGCCAAACATTAATGTCCTCAAGCAAACTTTCAAATTCAGGTACAGCAAACATGCCTTATCCTACTATTAGACATGCATTTGACTACTTCTGCAGTGCTAGCCAGTTAGCTGCACTCTAAACATGCACCTCAGCTCGACCTGCCTGCAGGATGACACACACAAATGATCATAGCTCTATCACCTAAGCCCATCTCCGGACGCACACTCCTCCTCAGCGCCACCCATTCATCTTTACTTCCCCTTTTCTCATTCATCTCTACCCCTCTGTGAACACGAAAAAAGAAAGAGCAAGAACAAGGGAGTGGCATCGGGTAGATCAAACGGAGTGTGTATGGGCTTTATGTGTACATACCAGCAGCCTGGTTTGTGTGAGTGTGTGTGAAGAGCAGTTAAAGTGTAACTCCTCCGAGCAGGTGTTCAGTTCTAATGACCTCAGCCTGCTTTCTATCAGGCCTCTAACAACTTCCTGCAGGGGCAGAGACAGGCAAGGCCAAACACAGCCCAGACAGATAGACAGACATATCAATAGGCAGGCCGCAAAAGAACAAGAACAAGGGCGTTTAAAGGAAAAATGTCGACGTGAGGGAGAGAGGAGAGACTGTAAAAATATGAGGAAAGTATGCAGGAGCAAGTAAAAACGCAGAATGTCCGTGTTCTTTTTATATTCATGTGGCGGAAAGTTGTAAATCACCACAGAGGTGGAGTCTTGCATTCCATGTCCTGCTTCTTTCAGAATGACTCTTAACATGCAGGATTTTCATTTTTAATTCTAAGTGATCTGTTGTTATCTGTAGACAACTTGGTTCAAACCACAAACATGAGGAAATATCGAGGCATCTATAAACAAAGAATGTCTAATGCCTTATTTGGATGTAGAAAGGAGTGTCAGATGATGTGAAACAGGTATGCTGAATGACTCCACAGCTAGTCATGCTATTGCATAGCACGAACTGACATTTAAAAGTTACATCTGCACACATGGCTTCTTGTTTTTTTCTTGTTTTATGCCTCCTTCAAAAAAACAAAAGGCCGGGAGGTCTAGCTGTCCCTTAAACTGACTTTTCAAGATGGATGTGCATATGGTTTAGTCACTATGGGACCATGAGCAATGTTTCTCCTGTGACTGCAAAGCCATCTGGTGACCAACAAGCCCAAACCTTAACTTGTGAGGCCATAAAAATCTGAACACATTAAATACTCTATCAATTGGCTCCATGTTTGTGATTAGATAATTGCAGTTTTCTCAATTATACATTCTTATATACTATCATATAAAAGAGGAAATAAATATTAAACCTGAATTAAAACCAGCTTGGTCTATATAAAGTTTGTGTAAAGACATGCATGTTGTTTGCTGTATTCATCCCTGCTACAGCTATTTTCCACTCCCTCTCAGTTAATCCCAGTTCAAACAGCGAGGTGAGGTTATGACCTGCGATGGCTGCATATAAACACAGAGACACTCACACACTCCCACACAAGAAACGGACCCACTGGAGCAAGGCTGGAGGAGTTTGGCACTCTCACTGTCTGGGAATCTAATGTAGGGGGCAGCATGCCCAGACCTCCCAGGTGCACACACACACATACACCCACACACAGATGCATGCCAGCAGGTAAACAATCAAGCATGCACCAACAAAAACACCGTCCAACCTTCTCTGAACATTAACCAGAGAACTGCTCAGGCTGCAGTGCTGCATAACATCCATCCAAGCCTCAGCAGACTAGAAGGTGTCTGGATGAGTTAATATTTGGCTTGGCGACTCATGGAACTCAGAGCTTGGTCAGTCAGCTGAGACCTCCTCTTTCAGAAATCCCCTCACATTCCCTTACACTGTGAAAGTGCATGTTTCAAAGTGCTGGTCCTCTCCGTGACCTATGATTAATGCTGATGTGCCTTTGAATTCCAGGAGCACACCTTGACTACGGTGGAAAAACCATTAGTGTGACTGAATTGGTCAGCTTCCCTCACCGGACACAAGGTCACTGTATTGACAGGGTGACTGAAAGCTGACAAAGAGGCCATAAAAGCCCGTGTCCTTGATAAGTTTGGTGCGATGTGAGCTAATGAAACAGAGTGCACACTAGGCCGCTTCTCCTCAACATGCTGCAGAATGAAAGACTGTGGCTGACAGCACAGCAGTCTCTCTCAGAACTAAACAAACCCAATAAAACTCCCTCCCTTTCGCTCTCTCTCTTCCTCCATCCCACACATACACAAACACACAGCCTCAAAGTAGCCTGAATCACAATGACTGCAGCAACAGATGGCTGTCAACTCACCCCCTCCACCTTCCCAGCTCCCTGCACCACATCCTCTGGCCCAGCTGTCACTTGGGGCCCCCTGGCTGAGGGGGCTCTGACGCCAGCCTCCCCTGAACTGGGGACAGCTGCTGTGGTGAAGCTGATGTAGGGGGCGAAAGCTTGTAGCGCACATTACAAACCTCCCTCTGTTTCCATAAGTCCTGTCCCTGCTATCTCTCCCTCATCCCTCCCCTCAGACTTATCCAGTTTCACTTTTACAACCTCGTGCTCTTTCTCTCCTTTGTGTCTGCTCACCATCGTTCATCCTCCACCTGAATTCCTATCGACTGGAACTTAGACTGCTCCTCTGTGGGCCCTTCATCCTCTGGGTCCACCTAAGACAAGAGGAGAAGCTGTCAAACTGCATCCCAGGGTTTTTAGTTTGATTGAAACTCGGGCTCATTCACAAACCTGGATCCCTATGGAGAGGCACTTGCGGAGCGCTTCTCTCTGCGCCTTGCTGTCGGCGGAGACGTGTGCGACGGCGGAGGTGGTGGCGGTGGCGGTGATGGTGATGGTACTGTTGGTGACGTGCTGGCTTGCGGGGCCGTGCACCTGAGCGTTAGCTGCCTCTATGGCCGCCGTCAGGGCCTTCATGCTGTCGATGCTCTCCGTGGAGTTGGACAGGCCCGGCTGGGAGCTGATGCCCGTTCGTGGGCCAGAGCCCCCGTCCATGTACGCATCCTGGGCAGACTCGGTGCTGCTTTGGGCCGTGATGGAGATGAGAGGTTTGGATGGGGTGGTTCGTGGTGGGACAGGGGGAGGCGTCTTTTTGTAGGTGGTGATGCATGATGACACTGCAGAGAGGAGACAGAGGAAGACAAACTATTACACAATGAAACAACACACCACAAGGGCATTGCAATGATGCCCTTGTGGTGTATTCATCAGGGTTATCTTAAGATTTAATAGGCTGTTCTGCAAACTAGAGGGGTGTGGTCAGGGTCCAATTAAAGGAACTATTCAGCTGCATCATAATAGATCCAGGAGCCTATACTTTTGGCACCTGACCTTTTGCATAAATTTGACGGAAATACAATAATAAATAGCTGAAATAGATCTTTTAATTAAGTAAAAAATTGACTAAATGGATATTAAACATACAGTCATATCAATGGATGAAACCATTGCAATGCATATTTGACTTTTTTCTATATATTTTCATGTATCTACATATAACTAATTTACTGCCTGAGAGAAAATGACAGTTTATCTAGAGCTCTTACGTCTCTGTGCTGAAGTAAAAAAAGGACAGTAGATTAGGGCCAAGTTCGGCAAATCAGAGCCGCATCTAGCAATAGGATTAGTATGTCAGCCACTTGACCCACTGATCTAGATGGTTAAGCCCTCTACGCATTGACTGTACACATCCAGAGCAGTTTGATGTGCTCAATGTGTCTGTGCCAGCCTATGTGCCTTGCTGTTGTTTGCATGCATAATTAAGCACAGAAGTTAAGTGATATTGCAGAAGTCAGCCGGAGAGTTCATTGCACTCTAAACGGCTTTGTATTAAATCTAAAATCATCACAGCTCGGCTCAGTAACACTCTCCCTCTTGCTGTCAGCACTCTCTCCCTCTCATGTTACAGCTACAGGTCCTGCACAGACAATGGAGTCTCTCACACACACTCAGTCAGAGGCCTGTCTATAGAAACATGTCAACAGAAGATGAAAAAAAACAGAATCCTGTATAATGAGAGACCAAAACAGCCACCTCTTAACTACATTATGGCTTGGAATCTCCTTCCTGGCCCGGTCCTATCATCAAAACTAGGTCGCCCTCTCTGTGCTCTGCAGAAAAACTAGGACAGCGGGTTTCCTGGATCTCTTTAATCCCTACAAAAGACAAACATCCTACCGTGGCGAGATCGGGGCTCTGTGTGCGGCAGACAACTGTTGCTAACCACACCCAGCACACGCAGCCATGTCTAAAACTATTAGAGTGGGATCTTGTTTGCTTTGTGTCTTGCCGTCTAACTGACAGCTACAGAGAGGTCTTAACATTGGAGGTGTACAGAGGGCTGACTTCATCCTTTTGGTTTGTCAGAGTCATCCACCGCCCTCCCACCCTCCTTCCTGCCTCAACCAGCAGCGATTGGACGATCCAGGACAGGATCTGTGTCTTTGATGATGCCGTAGCAAACCACAAGAAAGACAAAAAAAGATGATTTACTGTATATCCCTTTACAGCTACATGTCATATGTGTTTGTTTAGAGAGAGATACTGTATGTGCAGGAATTACTGCCAAAGCCATCTGAGGCAAAATCATCCGAGCATGCCGTGATATGCACCACTGTCTCGACTTCTCGCAGATGTCTGGGGAATATGATCGACATCCAGGGCTAATCTTTGGAAAGGTCGCAGAGTACGAAACCCATGAGAGAACAAAAAATGCACAGTGAACACACACATGCACTCGCAGAGGGAGAGGGCGAGGTCCTGCCCCTATCAACTGTGGAGGTTCAAAGGATAGAATGTCAGCCCCTTTCAGAGCTCCTATCCCCTGAAGTCATCTAAAAGTCACACGTATGTGTGTGTGCATGCTGGATGATTGTATACGAGTGTGCGGCTCCCCTCAGGCCCACAGAAGGGTTAAAAAGGGTTTTCATCCGCTCAATAAAGCACTGTATGAAACACTAGACGACGCGCAGTGTCCCACCTAGCTGTCACTGTGAGAGCCAGACACACTGGAGAATGACAGGGGTTTCGAATGCTGAGACAGGTTAAGTAAACACACTCAGGAGTTGAAGCATGCCCACACACACATGTATGCGCACACAGGCCTGCAGGGACACACAAATAACACTGACACAACCCAGCCTAACGTTTCAACTTCTCCACATCAAGGGAGACTGCAGACTTCCTGCCACTGATATGCTCTCTATCCATCAGGAGCTGTTGTCGACAGCGAACCGGCCTGTGACCTGAATGCAAGATGTCGCGTCAAACATTGAGTTTTACGTTAGAAAAACTTCTCATAAAATAAACTGAGTGAAACCTCTAAATTCATGCTCGTCTGACAATAGTGAGGAGAAAACAACGGACCAAAACAACTGTCTTGATAAGATGGAGGCCAAGTTTCCAGTTTCCACAGCAATGATAAGAAAATAGCTTGATCCTCTTGCAGCCATGAAAGCATTAGACAGCTACACTGCCCTGGACCTCCCACACACACAGTCAAGGACAGAGTGAAGCAGGAATGTGACGCAGGACTCCATCAAACCCTTAAGAAGGAATGTGGAAAACTCTCTTCACCGACCACAGATAAACACTGACAAGCACACAGAAGAGATTGTCTGTCACAGTAATATCAGGTTAATGCAGCTTTGATCACAGGCTAAGACGTGGTTCATATTCTCTTGTGTGCAAAAAAAAAAAAAGGGGGGGGTGGGGGCAATTTCCTCGCTAAATGGAAATGGGGTTGTGGAATTTCATCTCTCCTCCCTCACAGAGGTAGCTGCAGCCTGCTGCGAGTATTGTCATCCCAAAGAAGAGAGCAGGTTGTGAATGACAAAACTCTAGTGCTTCTCTGCCAAATCCCTCTTTTGACAAATGCTTCAAAAGTCCCATGCCGACAAGTTGGTGTGAATAGCAGTTCTTCTTGGCAGAGCACTCTCCCCACCCCTGGGCTTGATAATATCAAAGAAAGCCCTCGTCCCTCCCTTGAGACAAAGCAAAGTCTCATTCATTTCTCCAGCCTTCAGAACAAAAACAGACTTGCGAGCCACGTCTTTCTTGGCTCTGCTGATCACTGTGTCCCATTTGTGTGTCTGCATAGGTGTACGCCGTTTCCTTTTATTTGATCACCGTGTTCATGTTAGTGGACAGATTGAAGGCAGGCAGCTGCCTTGTAATCTCCGATCTGTATATCTGTGTGATGGGCCACTTCAAAGAGCAGACGGTTTGGTTTAAGAGGCTAGCTAACAGGAACGGGCTCCCTCGTGCGGGGGCCAAGGGCAAATCTACCACTATCCAAAAGAAATACAAAGGGCAGGACAGGGGGTGGTCGGTATGGGGGAACATTGACAGCTGAGCCCAGCTGCACTGTGTTTGGGATGAGGGTCTGCCAGAG
>OMNN01002379.1:11472-21998 GCA_900302755.1 Chromis chromis | reverse complement strand
ATTACCTCCGCCAAGCGCAAAGCGCGAAGCGGAGGTTATGTTTTCGCCTGCGTTTGTCTGTTTGTCTGTCTGTCTGTCTGTCTGTCTGTCTGTCTGTCTGTCTGTCTGTCTGTCTGTCTGTCTGTCTGTCTGTCTGTCTGTCTGTTAGCAAGATAACTTGAAAAGTTCTGAACGGATTTTGATGAAATTTTCAGGAAATGTTGATAATGGGCCAAGGAACAGGTGATTAAATTTTGGTGCCCCCTCTCCCCCCCGCTCCCTCCCCCCGAAGTATATTCGTCATTAATTGGACCCCAACATTCATCGCAGCGGCTCAATTTTTAGATTTTAAGCCTCGCACCCCACCCTACCCCCCCGACCACCCCACCCCCTACCACCCCACCCCCCAACCCCCCGCACGAGCTGAATATTGGGATATTCGTCATTCGGACCAGCCCTAATGGGTGGACATGAGCTGCTTGGCGGAGGTCTGCACTCTCCAAGTGCTTTTCTAGTTTTCTTATGTTTTATATAATTTATCTAGAAAACATTAAACAGATTTAATAAATGCGAAAATAGTTGCTAATACATACAGTATTTACATTGCTATCCAAATATCAGGAAAAACTCTTAGTACTTTAATACCTAATTTTGGTCAACATGAATTAGTACATTATATGACCATTATGATTCAGCTGAAGTTGATAAATGATCAAATTCAATTATTTCTCAAGCCCCAGTCTCCCATGATTAATTTTTCCATACAACCAAACTAAGAAACAGGTCGGCACTGCTGGTTTTGGAGGATGTTACTTAAACGGAAGGAAATAAGGACTTATAGGCTCCAGGATAGGCTCCAGCCCCCCCGCGACCCTCCAGAGGATTAAGCGGCGTACAGTTAATGTACAGATAATGGATGGATGGATGTTCTGGACAAATCTATGCCCTCCATTCATAAGTTTTGTGCCCTATTGGTTGTTTTTATTTTGTGCTGGAATGTGTTTTTCCTTTTACTCCTGGCAATGTGATGCCAGCTTCTTTATTGCATTCTTAATATGTGTAAAAGTTTTCGTACAGTTTAAATGTTTTCACTTTGATCGCACTGATATACCAAAGAAGTGAACACAAAAGTGAAATACTTGTTGCATCCTGACGCACAATCATTCCTGTTAATTATGTTCCTGAAGACGTTTAGACATGACCCACAGTTTAACTTTGTGCTTGGAAAAACTAAAGTGAAATATGACTGACTATGACTCAGTGTTTATTGTTCCTGCTCATCTATTACTCAACTGACGTGCAGAGGTAATACCTGCAGCCCACTTATGAGAACCACTTCCTTGTCGTACCTCAACGCTCAGTCATTAAGTAGCTAAAGAAAATATGTTTTCTTCCTCATGCACTACTCTGGGTCTCATGTACTGTAAAACTGGTTATTATTATGACTGTATTTTTGTAAATTAATTTGGTACATCTCTGGTGACTCGTGAAAAGGGTAATTACCAACTAACCAAACCTGAATAGCGTAGCCTTGAGAAACATGTTTGGAATCCATTAATAGCTACAATACACCCGACTATCCAGAATTTGTTTTTTGTTTTTTTTAGTTGAATATTGTCAAGTAACTTGGATACAGCTTTGAAGGTTATTCTTAAAAAGTGAACAGAAGTCAAACAAAAAGGTAAACTTGTGAAACAGACTAGCAATTTGATAGCAGTTATCTGGATTAGCTAGTTAGCTTAGTTGTCAGCTGTTAAGCAGCTAGCCTAACTGACCTGTTCACAGAACTACGCTGTATACATGGTAAACAAGTAATGGTTAGCTAATTAGCCTAGCTGACCTTCCAAGTTTAATCCACACTGTTTTTATTGTTATTATTGTTGTTGTTTTATCTTGTGCTTTTGCATTTTCTGCATCTCTTTTTTTTTCTGTATATATTTTTTATATTCTGTATGTATGTTTAATATGCTGCTGGTTGCTTAAATTTCCCTCGGGATCAATAAAGTACCTACCTACCTACCTACCTACCTACCTACCTACCTACCTACACAAGCATTGTAAGCACATGGTTAGCTAATTATTAGCCTAGCTGGTTTTTCAAACTGAAACTACATAAAGGGCAGCAAGTAAGGGTAAGCTAATTAGCCTAGCTGGCCTTTCGAGTTTAAACTACAACATGGGTAAGCAAATAAAGAATAGCTAATTAGCTGACCTTCCTTGTTCAAACCATGCTAGCATGAGTAATGTTAACTGATTAGCCTAGCCGACTTTCCAAGTTTTAACCACACTAGTACATACAACTAATGTTTAGCAAATTACCCTAGATTTAAAATTTAAAGAGCCTACACAAGCATAGGCAAGGTAGGAAAGTTAAGCTTGCTAGTTTTTTTTAAATAAATTTTAGGAATGAAAATAACGAAAGGTAAGCAAGTTTTTTATGAAATGTTTATTGGCGTGTTTAATATGCCAAAATTAGCCAGAAACTAACTAACTGTATATGTACGTATAGTTAATTGTCCATATGAGAATAGAAGTGAGACCTCTGCAAACCTACCGGAGTGCATACTGAATTTTGATAATCTTGAAAGAAATGTTAAGGGCTTTCATGAGCAAACAATAAGTTGAGCTCATATTTTCAGAAACAGTTCTTTGCTTTGTCTGTCTTGTCTTTTTGTTTCTTTTGCTGGTTCTTCTGCCAACATTTAATGCAACTCTTAAAAAATATCTAGTCATGTCCAATCCCACAGTCTCTGAGAAGTTGTTTCTGTGTGTGGTTTTTATGAAGCGAAAACCACTCATCTGTTTTTGACTCGAGGCAATCTCTGCCAGGCGGATTGTTTTCTCGCCAGCATCCGTCTCATCAAAGGTTAGATGACATCCTGTCTTCTCATGTGGCCCTTGTCTCTGTGGTGTTTGCAGGCCTGATGTTGGGGAGCTTGCTGCTCGTGTCCTTCTGTGTCGGGGCAGCGGCCATGTTTGACAGCAGGCTGGACCTCCACTGGGCGCTGTGGAAAAAGACACACGGGAAGATGTACGAAAATGATGTATGTGATTAAGAAGGAAAAAAAGCAAATATGGAAGAGTTTCTGCTTCTGTAAGGTATGACTTATATTGACCTTTTGCACTCTTTCTGTATGTTTTTGCGTTGAGGTGGAGGATGTGCATCGCAGGGATTTGTGGGAGAAGAACCTGATGCTTATTAACCAGCACAACCTTGAGGCCTCGATGGGGTATCATACCTACGAACTGAGCATGAACTACATGGGAGACCTGGTGAGGCACTTTTATTGATTTATGATTATAATTTTTATTTATTATTATGGTTTTGATGATGTGTGAAGTTCAGTGGAATACAGACTAGATGGAATAAGATTCGTCTAAATTAAAAAGCTGAACAACAAATTTTTATTATCAAGTGTGGCTGTTTTTGCATAATACTGGCAAGGTAGTAGGCAACTGAACCCTCAAGGCCTCCTAAAGGTTCTGTTTTAGCTGTCTGCCACTAGCTTAAGTTATATTTAGAGTTGCTTGGTGAAATAAAACTTTAGGATGCATTATCAACTGGAAAGAATTGGACCTTAAAGTACAGGTCTAGTGAGAAATACTGACTCGAGCACAAAGGTTCTTTATTTTGCAGCTTCAATAAGTCCTTATTTCCTTCCGTTTAAGTAACATCCTCCAAAAACAGCAGTGCCAAGCTGCTTTGTGAAGTTTCGGAGCTTCTATTAAAAAAAAGTAGAAAATACAGAATTGTGACCCATTCTTTAAAATGTATGTCTTCAGTAGGAACCAATAGGTTAAAAGCTACACACAGGTTAGAGAACTTGTAAAGTATTGCGAGACAAACCAACACGTTGTTGATTTTAGATCTTGTCATGGGAATTGTTGACTATGCAAATTGTATATTGTCAACATATGTGCTTCAGAGAAATTACCACTGGGTAACTACTAACTATATAATAACCAACAAGCAGAAGGCAAAAATGTAATTTGTCACATTTTTATCACATATAGGGCACTTTTCAATATTATAGTATCTAACAGTTACTGCATTTGCTTGCTTCATTAATTCACATTTAATGAATATAAAAATAACATCATAGCAGATGCCAAAGTTCTTCTTTCTTATTTTCTCTCAAAGGTATTCATTTATTCAGTCATTAGCAGTGATATGGAATTTGAGAAGCTGGAGACGCTGTTAGATGTAACTAAAGTGTTAACATTTTAGCTAAATAATATAATGAGAAGATAAATTACTGTGACTTTGGTTTAACCTCATGCAAAATGTAAATGAGCGAACATTGCTGCTGAGCACAGGGTTTTATCTTTTCACCCTTTGGCTCTTCCAACTTTACATTTTCTGGGAAGCTGTTGTTTTTTGGCTCTGGCCTTTGAGACTTAACTGAAGTAATGAGATGATTTCTGCTCTCAGTTTGACCACCGATCAAGCTCACTCGGGTGTTTCCACACTTGTAGTCAGCTTCCCACAGTGTGTTCTGGGTCTAAATTAATGAATGACTAAAGCACATACTGGAATGTTAACCAAGTGGTGTCTGGTCCTTTAACCTGCCCCACCTCAATCTGTTTTGGAGATTCTTTTGCAGTGTTGAAATCAAGTACTCAAGCGGAAGTAAACAGAACTGTGACTTAGCTAACTCAGTTCAGAGAGCAGAAGGGCGAAACTGTTAAAAAAGAAAGAAAAGAAACTTGTTTATCTGGTCGGCTTCACTCTGTGTACCAAAAGGGATCTCATCTGGGCCATTGAAATGTGTGCTCATAAAAATCTGATGGATGAGTTATTTATTTACTTATGATCTCATGGAACATCAGCTATAATAAAAGTGAATGCTGTTAACTGTTATCTTTTCGATTGCTCTTTACCCCGTTAACATTAAAAAGAGGAATATCATTAGTGAACTCATCATTATTATACTTGGTTAGAGAAAAAGTACATTCAAATTACATTCAAATCTTCATTATCTTTATTTTTTATTTTCCAATATTCATTCTTATCTACAATTGATTTTTATAGCTTTTAATACTATAAACAGCTCAAAATGATCGCAAAGAGTGCAGCACACCTGCACAAAACAATGAAGTTGCAGGTCAGAAAGATAAAAACAATGAGCTGAAAGATGCTAAAGTGTTCTATAGAGCTGGGTGGAGCTCTGCGGTTGGTGATAATTCTCTGTTGGTTCATTACACTATACATGGACACATGATCCTTTATTACCATAAAAACATTTAATAGTGAAGCTTTAACTGAAAAATGTGACATGTTTGCAAAGTTAAAGGTGTTTCAGATGATAAATTAAGGCAAAGACACTGTCAGTAAAATAAGGAATGATTTATTAATTTATCACCTTTCAGAATGAAAGATACAACGTGTTTCATAATAGCTGCATTTATTCAACAGCAACAAAACAGAATTGTTAAAGAAAAAACAACATAAGAAAGAAATATTAAAACATCCATTACTAAAAGTAAAATGTCTGACTTCACGTGTTTCTGTTCTAAAAAAACACATAAGTATAGCTTTATTTTAATAGCGTTCTGAATAAATGTGGTCATTGAAACAGATCTGAGTTGCTTCTCATGTTAATATTTGTTATCTTCTTCCTCACAGACAAAAGAGGAGATCATGCAGTCGTTTGCCACTCTCAGTCCTCCCACTGACATCCAGAGGGCGCCATCTCTCTTTGCAGGAGCATCAGGCTCTGATGTACCAGACACCATGGACTGGAGAGAGAAGGGTTGTGTCACAAGCGTCAAGATGCAGGTTTGCATAAGCTCACTGTGATTCTGTTTTCATCAGTGTTTCATTTAACTCAACATGAACCTCCTCAGGATTAATTAGTGCCGTTGGTGGAAGCAGAAACATCTCACGTCTCATTGTGATGCGGTCAACAGTGTCATTGTTCCTACATTTCAACCATTCATCCTATTCCTTATTCTTTAAACCAGTTCATGTTTTGCACAGGATGTTGTCACCACAACATTTCTATCACTTCCCCTTTTTCCCAGAAGACTGGTGACATCAGTGTCAAACACATTAAAACTTTAAAATCCGACTCACCATCTAACAACAGTTAGTTGTAAATGTCGTCACTTTAATATCTTTAATAAGTTTGTTAGTGAGACCAGAGTTCTAAGATCTTGTCCTAGAAAGTAAATTTGCAATTAAAAAAAAAAAAAGATTTGCCTGACTACACCATCTGTAGATTGTTTACTGTATTTTGGGAAAAAAAGGGAGAAATTCAGACCCAACTTATTACAAACTTGTGTTGTTGCAGATGAGTATCATTCAACTAGAGACATAGAAGTATTGATTTTGGCATTCCTTCTATTCTGTGCAACATGTTGAATGTAATTGACAAACAAAACATTTTCTCTAACAGTCAGTGGAGTTCTTTAACCTCTTAAACTGTGCTGGACCCTCTGTTGGCTCCATCTTTACAATCTCGTGTTGTGCTGCCAAACATGGAAATGTGTATAAAATGATACACAAGACAAATAGATTATTTCCATTTTGATGTAACACCACAGCTGTGGGAACTGTATTGGACTGGAATATTTCACACAGTGTTCATTTGATATAATACCAATATAGCTTTGATTAATTATTAGTATAACGATATTATAATCCACATGTGATGTTGTATATTAGGCATTTCTAGCACAGCTTTAACCACTTCTAAAATGCATGGAGAAAGAAAGGAATGTCACAAATCCAGCAACAATAGTATAAAGAACACCTTTAATGTCAAATCAGTGCCAGATTCAAATATGTGATGTTGTCTAACAGAATGAAAAAGTGTTTCTGACTTTGAAGCTAACAAAGTGAATATTTGAAGGAATATTGAGAATATGATGCATATTTTTGTTTTGGATTTTGTATAATCTAGGGTGCTTGTGGGTCTTGCTGGGCCTTCAGTGCTGCAGGGGCCCTGGAGGGCCAGTTAGCCAAGACGACAGGGAAGTTGGTGGACCTCAGTCCTCAAAATCTGGTGGACTGCTCCGGCAAATATGGCAACCACGGCTGTAACGGAGGCTTGATGCACCAAGCCTTCCAATACGTCATCGAAAACCAGGGCATCGACTCTGATGCTTCATACCCCTACACAGGACATGTGAGTGTTTAAACACTGAAAACAGCCAGTCGTATTGCACAGCTTTTTGCATCTGTATCCTTAAACCCCATGCATTATCTTTCTTAACAAAATGGAGATTGCAGCACTTTGAAAAGGAAAAAAAGGTAAAAGAAATCACAATTCACAAGGCTCAGTTTCACAGTTAATTCCCTCAGCAGACACATTTACCAAACAAGGCTTCATCACAGCACCACAGAGTGGAATCCTCCTGCTTTGATTAAGCAATCATCCCCAGGAGTGTAGGGAAGATTTACAACAGGTGTGAGCAGGCATTTAAGGGAGCAGTGGAGGTGCAGATGTGGACTTTTTAAACAGATGGCCAAAGTAGACTGACCAGATGAGGTCAAATAATCTCAAACTGTTTAGAAATAGCATGGAGGTACAAATGAACAAGTGTACTGTATTTAGTATTTTATTATGCACACTATGATGGGGTGCACCTATGAAAACTACAATCACATGCCACAACTTCAATGTAACTGTGGCACATGGGTTGTTAGGCTTATGGGCAGCCAGACCTTTATGGAAATAAGTTTAAATACTTAATCAACTGTTGTGAAGCTTTTCATTGTATTACAAGCTCCTCATCAGTAAATAGGATTTAAACAGGTCTCATGGGATTTTTTTTCTGAGCACTTAAAGGAAGTCACTAATAAGTGAACCTTGTGCTAACATTTTTTCCTCAATTGCTGTTTCCATGGACATTACATCTTGGCTATACTACACACTGTTCATTCAAAAAATAAAATAAAATTTCGTGACACTGTGTGTAGAAGTGGACCATAGCCAAAGACAGAACCCATTCAATTTTGGCGCAGACCCAAATCACATTCTTAACAAAAAATATATATATTTTAAAAAATGCAGAGATAGGGCATTGGTAGTGGCCTTAGTTGAGAATATGCTCTCCGAGTGCCCTTTTAGTTTCTGTTGTGGCCCACATTCTGAGTTCGAGCGTGGACTTCTTTGTGACGGCTCATTCAAGCCCATCTTGTATTCTGTTTTGCTTATATTCTTCAATTTTAACTTTGTATTTAGAAATGGCAGGATTTGCACAAGATATCCATTTTCTATACACCGCTTAATACTCTGTAGGGTTGCGGGGGGTTGGAGCCTATTCCAGCTGACTTAGGGTGAGGCAGGGCCACATAGAGAGACAACCAAGCACACTCACACTCATATTCACACCACGAACAATTTAGAATCACCAATTAACCTCTGCATGTCTTTGGACTGTGGCAGGAAGCCGGAGCACCCGATGAAAACCCCAAATGTGAAAATGTGTTTGTTCATGTTGACTTTTGTCAGAAAACTTTGGATTTTGAGCAGTTTTCCGGAAATTTGTGATGGACATTTGTCACTCTTTACTTACGTTTATAAAACCGACCATGAATTGATAAATCAAGAAAGTTACTGATATATTAATTGAGAATGAAGATAAGAGTTAGTTGCAACTTTATAAGAGATAATGTTGCTTCAGTGTTGTTTAGTTTGAAGAAATTGTACATAATGTCATTGATCTTTGTAAATCGGTGCTTTCCCCATACACACAGAGCATTAATTTAGTTTTTTTGGATTGCTGCTTTCCAAGTTTACAAATTCTACTACAGCGCTCTTTTAAAATGAACAGAGCTTAGCAATCTAATGCACACATAGGTTTACATTGAACCGATTCCTGTATGAGACAACAATGTGGGTGTATAAACAGCAGCACTAAGTTAAGTCCGACCCTTCAGGCTGCAGACAGCAACACTCTTCTCACTTGTCTGTGGTCTGCTGTTAATGTCTCTTTGGAGCAACAATAAATTAATCGGAGCGGACAACATGTTTGTCCTCCAGGCTTCATCTGGTTCGTTGTTGTTTGTGTGGAGGAGGAGGGCATTTCTGTTCCAGCCTTCGCGGAGGTGTCGTGGTTTTAATTCAACCAAAAAATGAATAAAGACTCTATCAAGGATGTGAAATAGTCTCTTCTGTCGTGTGACACTGAAATTCAGCTTCTAAGAAAATTTTGAAAAAAAGTTAGTCTTTTAAAAAAAAAATACTTGGACATCCTCCTAACCAGTTTGGTTTAATTTTAAAATACTAGATCTCTTTACACCTTCTACATTGTAGTGGCTAAGTCCCACTTTCTACCACTACAGGCTGCAAACCAGTGATGATTGTTCCGACGTGCACTAGAACCAGAAACTCAAACTTTACCAATACTTTGGTCTCAATCATTTATTCTTCTTATTCCCGTCCATATAAATCGTCTGTCATTTGTAAACATCAATCAAACATTTCTTCTTACGCTATTGCTCCGATCCGAACACAGTCAAAAAACTGTTTGCCTCCCCACTGATTGCAACACCTGCCATCAGTGGTGTGCCCTCTTATGATAACCTGGGCCACCTTGTGACATTTTCTACGCCCCCTGTGGCTTGGTGGAGTAACAACGAAAATGGCTCTTACATATGTGTTCCCATATTGGAATGATGTGAGGGAGCGTGTTAGAAAAAGTTTTTTGGGCGGCTAGTCACGTATACATTGTTTCAGCTCATATTCCCAAATCAGTTACAACTTCTCCAAAACGTGCCAGATATTTGCTAAAATGCCCACATATTCCCATTGGTAGCTGCTCACAATTTCCCCTTCAAGTCACTAGGAGGCACTACAGCAAACTCCGGCAGTTTGTTATTATTTTAAAATATTTAATTACAAGAGTAAGCCAAATTGAGTTCATAGTGTTTTGCTTAGTTCAGTTCTGCCAACTTTTTATGACGTATTGTAGCAAAAACCTTTTTAGAAATAGTTTTCTTTGATAGTTTAAATAACTTGTTCTTTAACCCCGTTTTGTCCTGTAACTTCAGCAACAACAGTGCCTCTACAACCCCACGTACCGTGCCGCCAACTGCTCCCGGTACAGCTTTCTGCCTGAAGGGGACGAGGGGGCTCTGAAGGAGGCGCTTGCCACCATTGGACCCATCTCAGTCGGGATTGATGCCACGCGGCCCAAATTTACTTTCTACAGGAGCGGTAAATTCACATCAGCTACACACAGACTATCTTTATCCTTTTTTAAACAGAGATAGAAAGATCAAAACTATTTTAAGAAGGGTGAAGGGGTTGGGGGGACTTTTGTTTTTGCATTTATTTATTAGAAAAGATAAAGTTTTCTTTATCAGGACACTGTTCCTCCTCATCTGCTAGAATAAACACCAATTAAAAGACATTAATATATTGAGATGGATTTCTTTTTTACCCCAATTATTTCAGGAGTGTACGACGACCCAAGCTGCTCCCAGAAGGTGAACCACGGGGTGTTAGCTGTGGGCTACGGCACACTGAACGGACAAGACTACTGGCTTGTAAAGAACAGGTGAGACACTTTCACTGCCCCGACTTCCCAAAAATCCC
>OMNN01002379.1:0-11452 GCA_900302755.1 Chromis chromis | reverse complement strand
TAAATCTATTAATTAGAGCCTTTGTAATTAATTAATCGTCTTTTACTCGCATAACAATATTTGCCACAAGAAGCAACATTTTTCCAATTTAAATGGATTTTGGTATATGATTGAATCAGATGATAGACACATACATTTAAACAACAAAACATTATTTATTTTGCATCAGTCTGACAATGGCACTATAAATCATAATGGTAGCTACATTCAAACTTTATTTAAACTCAAGCCCTTTTAATGTCTTGAAAATGTTTGTTTTACATTAAAAGTGCAATTTCAAGTACATTCAGAACAGTGGAAACCCTGGCCACTGAAAATGTGTGAAGAAAAATATCCCTGGCCAAAAATAAACAGACCTACAGTTAAGTTGCTCGTACTCTGACCAGGACTGCTATCGCTAACACCTCTGGCGGTTTCTGTGCTCGCTGCAACATGCTTTGCATTCAGGTGGTACCGTAGGCTTGATGTGCTTCGGTGGTATGCAAATAATTTTTTGCACAATTTGCACAAAACCATGCTCTTCACAAGGCTTCAATCAGGCAGTTTTTAAAAAATGAAACTTGCCCTGCATCAATCTAAGCAATGCACTCTCATCAGATTCCTCCATGTTAGTTGTTGTTAGCCTCCTATCTCTGACGCGTCTTGTGCATCAGTGTGATTGGTGGACCAGGAACTCGTGCACTGACAAACGTTCCGTGTTGTCTGGAGTGCAAACTGCGATTAAATGCGTTACTTTTTTTTTTTGACGTGTTATTTTTCTTGTAATTAATTAATCGGAATTAACGCGTTAAAGTCCCACCACTAATATATATTTATATATATTTGGGATTGTGTGTGTGTGTATATATACACACAATCCCAAACCCAGTTCATATATAGGTCCTGTATATTCTTCTTCCATCACGATTCTGGCTGATCTGCACGACAAACAAGAAGTGAAACAGGAAAGTCTGAGCTGTGCAGAAAAGTACATGTAACAGTTGTCCAGTTGAAGACCAGTTGTTATGTGCTGTTCAGACTTTTGGTATTTTGCTGACATGAGTGCAGCGGTTGACTTAAAATTGCGCAAACTTCTCTAGCTAGCATTAACCCAGACTGTGGGGTGGGTCTGGTCTCACGAAATTATTTGTATGTAATAGAGAAGTTTCATTAATCATCACGTAATACATGGAAAAAACATCACATCACATTCTGAAACCATATTTTGATGAAAGATTCATTCAAAATATATTGAGATTTTTCATTTTTCTATAATTATTTACCCTGATTCTTATCAATGCATCAACATACATTGTATTTAAGATTTGATAAGAATTTACTAGCATTATCGAAAATGGGAAAAAAGACACATTTTTGTGATTGTTCTACTTCAAGCATATTGATGATTTTCTTGGTAATATCTTTAATACATGGCAGCTATATTCACTGATGATTCATTATCCCAGAAATCTTGTACTATGCCCTCAGTCATGTTTTTTGTCTTCTTTTTCATTCTCCTCATCCAGCTGGGGAACTAAATTCGGAGATCAGGGCTTCATCCGAATGGCACGCAACAAGAACGACCAGTGTGGCATCGCTCAGTATGGTTGCTATCCCATAATGTAGCTGCACGATGGGAACTGAACAAAATCTGTTGCAAAATTAATAATGTAATGTCCTTTACGTTATTTTTTATGATAAAATTTTAAATAATACATTTTTAAAGCAGCACCGCTGGTGCTTCTTTTTAAACTTACACCTTTTGGGGAAATAAGATTTTTCTCTCCATGTGATCACAGACTTTTTTTATCTTGTAAGACTGTGTGCCTGTTTGTGTCGGATTGTGTGTATCTTTAATAAAGAGACAGATGCACTCTTTGCTGAGGATTAGGGATACGCGGCAAGTTTGGATTTATCAGTTTACCAATCAGTCCTGTGTCAACATTTATGTACAGTGAAGTTGCAATGAAAGTAAGAATCAGATTTTTCACTACCGGCTTGAGGTTTGTCTGTTAAACCTGCCATAAAAACTGTCTGAAAGGATTCCATTGACTCTTTGGGAAATTGGCTTGTTGGTCAATTTAGCTTTTACATGTTACGACAGAAGGAAGGCTAAAATCAATACTAGTGTCTCTGGTAAATATCCTGTGAACATGCTGATGTGATAGCAAACCGTATACCAGCTGCCTGTAGGCAATGTTAGCATCATCTTGTATGAAAAAAAAAAATTTGGTATGTTATTATTTTCTCTTATCAAACAACTTTTCCAAAAAGTCCATAGAGATTTTTAAAGTAGCATTTGCTTGTTACTTGCATAGAGTTGGGGGAGGAGATAGAAATATACAGTCAGCAGCTAGTTGGTTAAGCTTAGCATTGAGAGAGGAAGCAGGGGGAAGCAGGGACCTCAGCCCAAGGGTAAAAAAAATCTGCCTGTCCAATGAAGTGTAAAAACAAGAAGTCATGATTTTATTACAAGTTAACTGCTGGACTATTTTTTGACTTGGTGCAGGGAGCTTTAGAGGTTACCTTTGGAAAGCTGATCAGCTGCTTTGCTGTAGATTTACAGGTAGCATACAGATATGAGAGCGGTATTGATCTTCTCACCTGACTTGCTGCAAGAAAGCGAATAAAGGTGTTTCCCGAAATGTAGAACTATTGATTGAAAAGCCGGCTTCATATTGCATTTGCTTGAACCCAGAATCACATGCTTCAGACATCCACTACAATTTGAAATGAAGTTTTGTGGAAAGAATTAATGTAAAAACCATGGACAGGTATCTACAAGATCTGCATTAATGTGAAAATCAAACTACGTCTAGGATTTGAATATGTTCATTGTGCTGAAAGAAGCAAATACTATACATATTTTTGTCATGCAATAAACTAAAGCTACTTAAATCCAATTTTTAAAGGAAGATTTGAATTGATGAAGCCAATTTCGTGCATTTCTCTTAGACGAATAAAATCCAGTTTAACAGTACAGTTTAAGACCATGTAGTATTGGATAACAGCACTTTCAAAGAATATCGGTGTCTGTATTTGCCTTTAAAAACCCAGAGAGCTTCCCAGCAAACACCTTCAACAAGGTCAGAAGAAAGTCGACAGAGTACAGTGTTGGGTTACAAATGAGTCATTTTTATTTTTTTTAGTGCAACATCACAACAAACAATTTTCACATGAGGTATTCAAAGGGATTTTTCTTTAGTTGTTGATACAAAATGTCCCACCATGATTGACGTTTAAAGTGTTGTGTATCTTTTTTTAAAGCCTTTGGTTGGTTAGCCACATTCATTAGTAAGTCTAACACATGGACAAGAATGGCACGATAAAGCATGGTGGGCCGAGTCCAAGCTGAGGAAACCCAGACTCAGTCAAATATTTCCCTCAGCTCTTCCCCGTTTAAAGCTTTTTGTATGGATTTCATTAATTCCTACTTACAACAGTGGGATCAAACAGTATTTCAACTACACTAAACATTTTGGAAAAACAGGGGTGGGAGGGGGGTGGCTTACAAATGTGGAAAAATAGCTTCTGTCTCCTTTGACCTTTTTTATTTTGGGATGAACGCTTGATTCTTGGGCTTTTTCTATTACAGCAAGTCGCATGATTCTAGTTTTCAGAAAACAAGGAATAGGCAACGTTGATTACAGCAAGATCCTCCTTGCTTGGATTGTCACCTCCTTCTTTTTTGGTCTTGAGAATGATTTTATTTATATACAGAACATGGATCAATGGGACACTCTAGCATACTGGACTTCAGCTTTGGCTGGACGGGAGGCCTCGTTCGGCTCCTGTTATGGATTGATTCCAGCACATTTGGTTTGGAGTAAAAGGCATGAAGAAGAGACGGATGGACAGACAAGATAGATAGATAGATAGATAGACAGACACCCTGACAGGATGGATTCTTTGGTTAAGGAATATCTTTGCCACACAACATCTCACACAGTTGAGGTAGATGGGTAAAGTCTTCATGTACACACAGGGGAAAAGGCGAGGACAGACGGGGACACTGGGGTTTACAGAGTCAAAAGACTTCCATCTGAAGACACTGCCTCATGTCAGTTTCTCAGTTCCAGCTCAACATAATACTGTTTTATGCAACATAAATAATCAGCACGCGGAACCCCACTGGTGCTTTTTTTGAATCCTCTGAGTGCTACGGTAGCTCTGATAGGAAACTGCTAAAACTACCTATGATACATACTGATTCAGCAGTAACCCATCAATCTTTGGTTGTTTCTTTTGGTTTAAACATCATCAAAAAAAAGTTTTTTTTGGCTTTTTTCTATTTTTTTATTCTGAAAGTATATATTAGCTTTCAGTTCTGCTATTTCATTATTTACGAGCTCAGAATTACTCTGCAATGGCCTCGGCTGCCAGGCTTGTCTCTGGGTCAAGTTTCTGGAAAAGTCACTAGGGGGTGCCGCAGGCTAAAATGGCAATGCGGATCACCTGCAGCAGCCAACTGGATTCACTCCTCCCTCCCGCCTCTCCTCTGTACAGAAAAGGAAGAGCTTCCCTGCTTGACACGGAGCAGAAGGTGGCTCAATACAAAAAGCTCCGTCTCCATTTTAGGCTCCCAGTCAGAGAGACAAAGAGAAACCTGAAAGGTGTCACCTCAGCTTTGATACAATGACAGCGGTGAGCAGGGGTCGGCTGAAGAGCCTTCAAGCTCTTTCATTTTTTATATTTTTTCACCCCTGTACAGACTCAACCGCACATCCCCACCACCGCCCCCTTCGCTCTCAGCATGCTTACAATTGTTGCTCATTAAAGTTTAATTCAGCTCCATACCCCACTACTCCAACACCTCCTGTTCCTCAAACAACCCCCCTCGCACACCACTACCACCTTCCTCATTCTGGATGATTCAGCCTCCTCTCTGATCTCCCCCCGCCCCCTTTGAATGCCCCCTAAAGCCCACAGGTCTGGCCAAGAGCGGACCCCAGACCAGATACCCAGAGAGGAGACGGGATGAAAAAAGCCTCCCCTTTGAAGTCCGCGAAAAAGTCGATGGCCTCTTTCATGACCGCCCGTCTTTCAAGTGCACGCTGTGAAGGGGGCCCCGGCAATCCGCCCCTTCCAACGTTAAAGACAGAGAAAGGGAGAGAAAATGAGACAGAGAGAGAGAGTGAGGGTGGAAAACTGCCAAGCTAGCCTTGCCACTCTTTGGCAGCATTTACACAGGGGTCAGAGAATGAGATCTTGGGCGACTTTCTCCTGATTTAGGCATCCAGCACACGAAACGCTGGAAAATCAAATCACTTGTGCTGTGCAAATTGCTGGGGGAACCCTTGTGGACCTGGAACAAACAAGATGAGGAACGAACCCTTAGACTCTTGGAAGGCCGGGGACATAGGCCACAAACCTGAGGCCTTGCAAACTAATTAGGATGAGAAAACAAACCGGAAGAACCCCTCTAGGCCAGGGACAAACCCTCAGACCTTACAAGACCAGGAATGATCAGAACCATGGGTATATAAACCTAAGATCCCCTGAAGATGAGGGATGCTTTCAGAACCCTATAAGACCAAGAACAGACTCCCAAGACCTTCCGAACCCAGGGAACAAAAGTCCAATATCCTCAGAAGAGGAGAAAAGTACAATAAGAACCTCAGAAGACCGTGAGTGAACCCTAAGAACCTTTGTGGAACTGAGACAACTGGCAGAAGGGCTTGGCATGTGGAGGACGGTGAGATCACACTGAGTTGAACATAGACAGGAGTGTCTGCACTGCACTGGGGAGGGGGTTAGGTAAGGGAGATGGAGGGGTCACAACCATGCATTTCCCCAAGCAGACACACAGTACGCATGTTTGCATGTGACCCTGAAGGACTCAACTTTGGACAGCGCTTCAAGTGGGTCCCCAGACACTTAACACACTCCGCCACATGGCATTGGTCTAAACACAACTTTACAAGCAACTTGTGAGCCTATGGGATGCCACATCATCTTTGTCATTATTATTATTGTTATTATTCATAGTATTATTCATTATAAATATTATCACAACATTCAAACAAGCTTTGGCCTTGGCGTTAAGAGCTGACAGCAGAGACATTTGCAAGAGTAAAGAATTTCCCCATTATTCTACAAAAAACAAAGAAAACAAAACGAAAAAAAAAGGCCAGGCCTTAAAGATAGAGAGATACGTAACATCACTGGGTGGGTCGGGCTGGATTGGGTTCGGGATCGGGGTATTGGGTTTAGGGATTCAGGCCGTACATTCAGGGAGGCAATGTTAATCTTTGGTATTACGATGGGATTCTACAGCTAAAAGTGCCCATCAGAAAAAGTCTTCAGTTTCACACAGACATACAGAGCATTGTTAAATAAATACTTACAGTATATAGATAGCATAAATAAATAACCAAATAAATAGAGAGAGAAAAGAAAAAGGGAAAACAATAAATACACAAATGCAGTAATAAATACGTTGATCAGATCAGTAATTGCATTTGAAACGTTCTTGGTTTGATTTAACTATTGGCTATAAGGAGGCATGTTAAAGCCTTTCCTTTGTGGACCAAAAAAATGACCTTGTACGTCAGCAGGGCTGAAACAAACTGCCCCGCACTTCCAACGTGTTTCTATAAATAGAGCGATGTGCTTGAAATCTGTACAAAAAGGGCGGAAAGAATCACATTCCTCCATTTTCTAGACATCTGTAAAAAAAGATTTTGTAATGGAGCAGAGGTGTGTACAGTTATTTGGAAATGAGTGGAAAAAATACTACAATGTCACTATACATTGTGTCAGGTGTACCTCTTCTCCATAGAGCCTTTGTGTTCAAAGGTTGTTTGTCATTTTTCTCTTTTTTTGGCTTGATTTTGAGTCAAAAAATGGCTGTGGAGCTTTCACTTGGAAGCTCAGTGAGAGTCTTAAAGCTAGACGGTTGCACCAACAAGTCTGTTTTTGCGTCCTACTTGTGTTTATTGATTCTGTCCTGGCATACAGCGAGATGCACTGCGGTTCCCCCTTGAAAACTCTGATTCATTCAAGGCGGAACCTTCTTGACAAAAATACAGGAATGGCTCCTGTTGATGGTAAATGATTGAGAGCTGGGAGTCACGGACGCTACAGAACCCTCCTGATAATTCCAGGCTCCAAACTTGGAACAACGCCATACAGTCCTGGGAACCATCGCCATGGAAACTCATGCTAAGAAAGGGGAATTAGGTTCTTCAGAAAAAAATGGAAATTTAAAAAAAATGTCTTTTCTTCCTCTCTTTCACCTTGATTCTTGAGGAAAAAAATAGGACTATAAGAACATTGGGGGAAGATTAATGTCTTTGGATGATGGCGAATACTTTTGATTAAGAAGTTACACAATGGAGCTCTCCGGATGTGAGCAAACGGCACCTCTTGATTCTTCACGTTTGCAGAGATGAGAATAGATTTGAAGGTACACCAAAATATGCTTCCTCCTGATTTGTAATACCCTCATTATCTCTAATCTACATAATCAAAATAATGCAATGAGATGGTGTCTATGTAAGGGTGTGACTCTTCTTTGAGTCAAATACTCTTTGCACCCTTGACTATACAAGCAGGGCCTCACGCCCTGCAATCATATCACTCTAGGCATCGCTCCCCTTCCATTTCAAGGGAGCAATCAACTTTGGTTTGGGAAAATGCTTCATCTTCATAAAATCATCTATATTAGCTGGCTCCGTCGCTCCTTCTGATAACGAGGAGGACATTTATTACGGCTGATCTCTGCCTAGACCAGTCTATGTGCCCCCTTGCTCCCTCAGCGCCCTCCCCACCGCACCTCCTCGGTGGGTCCGTCATCACGCCGTGCTGCAGGACACTGCGGAGGAGGAAACACTGGAGCCCGAAGAACCGGTGGAGGAGGGACGGCCCTCATCTGCCCACTTGTTGAGGTTGCGTCGGCGGGCGTTCATAAAGAAGTTGCTGACCGTGGAGAGCTCCAGGCCCAGCTGCTGGGAGATGGTGACCTGCAGCTCTTTGGTCGGGCGGTGGTTCTCCCTGAAGATGGCCAGGAGCGTGCGTCGCTGCAGGTCCGTGAACACCAGCCGAGTGCGCTTCGGGCCCTGGTTGCGCTCCAGTTTGCTCTGCTCCTGCTCCTTACGCTTACAAGCTGCAGGCAGATGGATAAAAGATACATTTTTTTTTAAAAGGAAAGGGGGAAACAGGATGGATAACAGACTGGCTGGCTAACTAGGACAAATGGATTAAGCTGAGGGAAAGTGGATTTGTTGAAAGAAAACAGATTAGCTAAGCAACTTTGATTAGTTAAAAGAGATGAATCAGCAACTTGTTTCATTGTGCAGTAAAGGAATCAAGATGTTCAACCTATCACATCTTATTGCCAGTGAGCTGCTGTAGGCTGCTTGGAGAGAGAAAAAACTACATTGAGGCCAAAGCTCTGAAGTTTTCCATCATGGTTTTCATTATTCTCTTTAATTACCTTTTGGAAGTCTGTCTATATTTTTACATACATCTGGCCTGGAGACAAAGTGCAAAAAATGGTGTCGTCATTCCCTGACAATGTCTTCCAAAAAATAATTACATTCAAAAACATAAACAGATGCATAGCAAAGTTGTTGTTTTTTTTTTTTTTTTGCAAAATCACTCCAGCAGGAGTTTTTTTATTCTCTTTCTTGTGCTACAATGGGACTATTGCCTTTTTACAGTACTACTACAACTTATTTCTTGTTAAAAAAAATTAATTACAGTACACACTGGTTTAGCTCATCTAAGTTTGTTTTACCTGTAAACTGCAATCAGAGGGATAAGAGAAAATAATACAAATTCCAGAAAAATTAAAGGAATCGGTCATGTTCAAATTAGTGAGACATATTAACTGTACAAAAGAAAGAAAAATGTTTTTTTCATTTGATCACAGAAGATGCTACATTTCAGTCAGGCTTTCCTTTGGTTAAATATATCATATATCTCTGTATCTGTTGTCCTCAGAGGATAGAAACAGTCATTATTTCTTAGCTCAGTGTCAAAGCGGTCCATTTTCAAACTGTTAAAGTGTTCACAGAGGTGATGAAGCCTTCTGGTAATTTGTTTTTCTTCCTTTTTCTTTTTTTTATATGTCAGTCTTGCGTACACCAACCACAAAATAAAAAAAAAAACAGGGTCTGGGTTAAACACCACTGTAGCCACGGCAGCCCGCCCAATTATATAATCAATATTTGCTCATGAAAAAGTCTGATTTTTAAAAAATAAAAAATAAAATTACCCTACACACACACATACACAAAAAAAGAGCCGGATTTTGCTCAGTGAGGAAGAAAAATAGCCTGATGTGTGTGGGTTGAGCTCAGATCCATTTTGAGAATCAGACGAGCATTTTGAATTCAGGCTGCATGTTCCTCTGCATATCCATCGCTGAACCTTTCACCTCTAACACGCTGTAATTCTGTATTTACAGGAAACACAACACCAACCTCTGCCTTTGTGTACCGAGCCAACTTCTCCTCCCCTCCCCACCGCCGCCCCATCGCTTCCTCTCTATCCATCTCCCTCCACTTCCTCTCTTTCCCTTTCCCTTAGTGGACACTTCAACATCATTAGTTTCTCATAAAAGTCATTTACATGTGGCGGCAGTGAGTGAGTAATAATCACTTTAGGGGGAACTAATTTATTTTCTATTAAAGGCGGGTTACGTCAGGGGTGAGTGAAACAAGCAGAGTCGGCATTGCCCAGGGTGTTTAGAAGCCTTAAGTGGACTAAAACATATTTGGGGAGTCGTGCAATTACCTAAATGCACACTTTTAAGAGGTTTCAATCAGCACTGCGGTTGTTGGGAGACTGTTTTGCTGATGGTATCAAATGCGTTTCTAAGTGTAAGCACTGGTGTATGTGCACACAACACAGCGGGGCATGCACACCAACACACACACACAAATACACACACATGGATAGATTAGTGCCTGCACTGGACTCTTGGTGTGTTTTTTTGTTTTAGTTTATTAATGTGATTGTTGTTTGTTATTGCATATATTTATATTTAAATTGAATGTATTATTTTAATTAGTATGGAGTTAAGTTGCAACCTAAAGCATTTTGCAGACCTTCGGAATAAAATGCTCCTTGAGCAAGAAAGATTATTATAGAAAGATTATTTTTCAACTTATTCTAGGAATTTTATATTGACTGGTTTTGAAAGGAAGAGAAATGACACTTTTTCTAGTGGAGACTGCCTGAAATAATCTTGCTGCTGGCATTTTTTCCCCCACTCGTGTTAAGAAAGCACAGAGAAAAAACCTGTGCATTGCTCCATTATTGACAAAAATGACTTGATTAGATGGAGATATCAGGTAGCAATAACCTTGAAATCCTATATTTCAAACCCTAACACGCACTCAGACACAATCCAACTCGCACTGACTGGCAAACATACATTATAGAGAGCACAGATGCTGCCTTTTGCTCTCACAACAGCACTGACACGTCCAATTGATTGGCTTACAGCTTCCCATTGAGAAACATCTCACACAGCCAGGGCGGCTGTTGATGTTTACTGTATGACCGGCCCCTTCGCTCCTCACACTCACGGTGGCAAATTTCTCTCATTAGCAGAGTGCTCGAGAAATAAGTGTGACCTTACTGTCATCTTTTGTTTTTTTCCACGCTAGCGCCATCACATCAGCAGCATCAGACCCACGTCCAAACAGCTGCGTGTGCATGTGCTCGGCATCGCTTTGCTTTGATTGCTCTGACATCCAGCTGAGTTTCTCAAACTTAAAGCACTCAACTGGACATGAATAAATCTCGCCGCGAATTCCCCGTGAACATTCTCCTCTAAAATCATTATCTGAAGGAAATGTTTTGACTCGGGGATGCACTCTTGTCAACTTGAGATTACAGGGGCCTGTTAGCTTTTAGGCATCCAGAGCTCGTTTGCATTTCTGAGAGTTATCGAACGACGTCTCATTAAAATCTGAACAGGCCGAGATGTCAGCGGCATGTCAATATCACCACAAGTGAAATAAAAAAAAAATTTTTGCTCCAAATGCTACATTTTTCACGGGTGTTACACCATCCCCACTATCAATATTTCTGCGTTGGGGGTTGGGAAGTGGGCTGTAGAGCTATAGAAGGTGTATACAGCGGTGCACTCTCAGCTCATGTAGTAATGAAAGGAATGACATGATAGTGCTGGCTAGCTTGCTTGTAGCGTGGATTTATGGCTTGTTGGAGGAGTCGCGGTGTCCTCACGGTCTCCTCCTCCTCCTCGCCTCCATCCCATCCTCAGCTCGCTCCCTCACTGACGATCATAACGCCGACCATTAAGTAAATGCTTCCTTATGCTGTAATCATGTGTAAAAGGCTCACAATTACCATGCTATAAATCCCAGGCACCGGGGCTACTCCTGGAGACATAAATATTCCCCTATAGGCTTCTTATGATCGTGGGAACAGCCCCTAATCATGATGTATGCCCCTGTCTCGTGTTGCTGAAACGTGATCGAAAGCCCTTTCCCTACCC
>OMNN01002378.1:0-10562 GCA_900302755.1 Chromis chromis | reverse complement strand
AGTTGTAAGTGTTTTTATATGATTTCTGTGTCTTGCATCAAGAATTAAGATCCTGTGTGGTAGTAACACACCCCAAAAGATTAGCTAGATGAGATGGGTGATTTAAAGCTCACAAATGTTTTTGGAGGTGCAACCTAATCATCTGTACGTGTGTGTCTGCTTAAGAAGTGGTTATTGTTTTTATGTCTTTTGTTGTCCTTCATTTCTAGGTTTATATTTAAATTATATTTAGCTCATTTATATATAAATGATTTTTTTTTTTTCTTCTGGTGGGTTTTCAAGACATCTGAAACAGTGATACCTAGCTTGCTGGCAAGTGTGTAAGTGTGGTATTTACTTTGTGGAAAAAAAGAAAAAAAAGCCCATCGGTCAATGTCCATTATGCAAAGAGCGGCTCGCTCACACAGCAGATTGGGGCAGGTGGGGATTGCCCCCTTCGTCTGTGGATTTGGAGCCTCCCCACCCCGCGTGCCCTTAGACCCCTCTGCTCGGGTCACATGACTCACTCGACGATTGAATGAGATGCACCTTCATTTGCATATTCTCATGAATATTGAAAAATACGAGGCGCCGGTCGGTGCGCAGACGAGCTTTAGATTGGCAATAGTGGGTCATCTGTGAGTTCTTGTTTGTTTTGTTTTTCTAAGCAACTGAAAAATAAACTAACAGGAAAGTAAAAAAAAAAAAAAAAAAAAAAGACGTGACGGAACAAACTGTGGTGTGTTTTCTGTCTGCTCGCTTATCAGCACAGTCACACGGAAGTCAGTGTGGTATCATAAAGGCATTCAGACATCACAAAAGAAACACAAAGGCACACACACGGTCACCTCTGCCTTTACCAGATAGACTGCGTAACTAATCGTGGCACCGCAGTAGGTCATTATACTAACAATCCATACATGTGCACACTGGAACTCCTCATTTACATGCCTTCGCCTTTACATCGTCACACATTAAACAGACCACACTTCAGAATTTTAACAACACTGTGTATGTTGATGCGTCTGAGTGCTGCACAACGTCCTTGACCAATGATTTGCCTTTGGTTAGCCCCGACACATGCCTGGGGCTCCGTGATTGCGGGCGTCCCAACGGGAGCTCTCAACGCCGGGGTTGCCTCCCCACTGAGGACCCCGTCCCTCCACCTTATAGGACGTCCTTCAGCACTCGTCCACATCGATCAACATAATCCCACATGTTTGAATATTCAAACACATCAGACGGAGTGAAGCACTAAATTTGCCATCAATACCATGAGAAGCTTGAAGTTTCTCCTCTGTTGGGTCTCTGACAGATGGATTTATGACAACGGTTTTCATTCATTTAGAATCACAACATGTGTGAGCTCCTCTTTAATACAACACAACCAGCGACAATAAGGAAGATATACGGTTAAAGACCCAGCAAATGCAATTTCTGCAAAGGGGGAGATTAGAAGGAGAGAAATAAGTAGGTGGGAAGAAATGGTGACAGACAAAGTGAGGAAAATGTAGGAGGAGATGAAAGTGAGGAAACATATGGGCATACTATATATACATAGAGATGTCGGACTCTTCGGGTGGTATGGGAGCCTATTGAGGAATAATTGCAAGCAGTGGAAGAAAGACAGAGGCAGCCTCAGCTGACAATTAGCATCACAGTTAATTTAGCTCAGGCCAGTGAAAACAGACAGTCGAACAGGCACAGTAGCCTTAAGGGATGACAATGGCCGCCATGCTGTTGGAGCCTTTACTGCTAAGATGCTGTGTCTCTAATTCAGAATTTAGATCACATTACAACAAGACAGTCATTTGTCCACAAGAGCGACACAATGAAGGACAAATTAAGAGACTTGAGCTGATGAGTGAAAGAAAGGACTGTAGGCTGTGTGGCTGCACAACTAGACCAGAGCCAATTAATGGAGATATCAATCAAAAGAAAAGTCATCAGACGGATGCAGCAGAATAATGTTTAGATCAATAATTCAATGATTCCTGCTTCTCAAAGGTGGTTATTTTTTTTAGTTTGTTTCTGTTTTTCACCATTCTGTGTTCCATTATTAATTTCTGACTGGATGCATCTTAGGAGTCAAGAGTTAACTTGTTCCCTGACCTGTTCATGTATGCAGGCTTGTTCTGTACCTTTACTTTTTATCAAAGGACTAGATATTTTCTACTGCAAACGTATGTGTTTTGTAGTAAACCACGTTTTTTGACGTTTCAAATACTAAATGCGTCATTGAGAAAATAATTGGCTAATGCATCGATTGTGTAAACAGTCATTAGTCGCAGCCTTAATATGCTCTAATACGCAGGAGTAAATATAATCAAGCAGGCCTCAGGGTGACATATCATGACTTGAGCTTTTCCTTGCGTTCTCTGCTGGCACTGATGAATGGATTCGTGCGTGTTTGTGTGTCCAGAGTGACTCACACCAGTATCGCCCATTGTTTGAGCCAGACAAAAGCAGGCTGCCTCTCTGCTGGCCTTGATGACGAACCAAAGACGAGGAGGGAGGACACTCGCGTTAAGATAACAGCTTACACACTCAGACACACTCTCCCACAAACAACACAAGCAGATCCTGCGTTCAAGTATCTCCTTGTGGATGTGTCTCGTATTCTTTAGCTGTCTGATGGCTCACACATTTTATTTTTCAGACCTTTTTTTTGTTTTGATTTCTTTTGCCCTCCCATCTGCACAGCGTGCATCTTTCTGCGTTTGATCAGCACACAAGCAAACCAGAGGAGAGCACTGCAGAATGTATTCTGTTTAGTCCAGAGGGGTACAGAGGCCAGATATTGTGTAAAACAAAACTGGAGTTAAAACACACAGAAGCATCCCCAGATGTTTTCTACAGTATGCTTTGCTGTGGGAGAAATCAATAACTGTGGGCTACGAAGTGGTTTTAGCTCGCTCTCTTGACCTTTCCATCTCAGCAGCAGCTACTGCGCTGTATTTTATTCTACTCCCCAAAAAACTGATTCTATCTCAACTATATTTGGATTCAGACATTTTAGCCGGCTATCATATTTATTATTACTTTATGGTTGCTTCTAAATTAGATCTTTCTGTCACATCCTCCCACAGTATAAACCTTAACATTTTGTGATGTGCTCTATATGCAGCAGTACTCATTTTTTCATGTTTTCATAAATTGACAGTGTTTAATGTAGCCTGGCATTAGCTGCTCACCTAATGAAAAGTACGACTAAGAAACATTAAACACATATAAAACAATGACGTCGAGAAAATGGCACATTTATAAAAGGCTAAATGAAAATGTAACTACTTTTTAGGTTGTTCCTACGTAATAGTGTTTAAAATATTATTTATTGCCCCCATCCTCAAATAAAGATGAAAATATGACTGAAAAAGCTGCAAATAATTACTTTTCTGCTCAACATAAGAACACGCATTCCACCAGCTGAGACTCGTATAATATAAAGAAATGAGACAAACTTCATGAACTGGCACAAACCTAAAAATACATAATAAGGATGCAGCAGCCCACTCTCTCTCTCTCTCCCTCTCACACTATTTTTATAGCAAAACTGAGTTTTTCGAGGAAAAAGTAAAAGGTGATCTCAGCCTGAGCGGAACCTGAAAAGCTGTATTCCCATTTCCTGGACAGGCGGTGCAGTAAATGATGTCATGACCCGCTCACTTCCTGAATGGACTGTTTCAGTGGCGCTTTTGGTGAAGCAGCTGCCGAGTCAGTAAATTAACCAAACTATTGGTTTCTGTGGTTGTGAATGAGATGCGTACACAACTCACCGCCTTCATTTCAGATATCATATGCAAATTTAAACAACATGATAATGAGCCAAATGACTAAAGAATCAAGGATCCACACAGACAAGTGAATCAACTGCTCATATAATACAAAGGTGAGGAGACAATGTTAGCAAAAAAGAACAACCTTGTCGCTGTTAATGCACAATTAAATTCCTGAAACACCTGCTCATACAGTGAGGATGTGTAATCATCTCTTTCTAGTACAAATGAACTTGATTTCACAATTCTAGCACTGCCACAATTATGCAATTATATCAGCTTATTGCAATCATTTTTGCATAATCGTCTCCATTCACCTGAATAAAAACACCTGGATGATAATGTCATGTTTCAATCACTACTTCCACATCATATTCCGCCCGTCTTCTCATATGCTTTAACGGCAGCGACTGTTTATCTCGCATGGCGCTGAACTTCCAGCATTCAATCGACTGCATTTCAATGAGCATCTGTTGACATAAACATCTTGGATTTAGCTGCAAAGCCAAACACCACAGCACCGCTTCGGGCATATTTTGGTTTGAAGCCAAATGAGAAAGGAGACTCCAGTAACTCAGAGGAGGCAAATATTTTGGGTTGCAGTGAAAAGGTGGTGGTCAACAGTGCTAATAACACTAATCTAAAACTAGTAGAGGCATAAAACAAACTTGATCACAACTATTTGTTTGACAGTTAATCATCAACTAAAATTTCATGATCATGACATGCCAACATAATTCAGAATCGTAATTAGTCTTGATTTTAGTCCAGCTTTGATTTGTTCTGTCTTGTTTATAGCTACTAGCACTTGTTTCTGATAAATTCTTGATTTGGGTTGATTTGTTTTAATTTGTTATAAAACAAGACAGAATCGTAGGTCATTCTTGCTCCTCTGTGAGGCTGCTCTCGTTCACAGTATTCTTTTGAGCTAAATACTAGGGCTGCCGTTCTTCTAATATTTGTGTCCAATTAATGACGATTTTTCGTTTTTCAGGGGTTTGATTGTTTAACAAAGTGGGAACAAGTAAAATTTTGACCTGATGTGGCTCTAAATGCAAAGTTATAGGAGCCACAATGTAGGTCAGGCCAATAATCGGTTTAGATATTCAGCATTTTTCACATTATCAGAATTGTTGGTCATTTGTACTGACTCCTCAAAATAAATCAGTTTAAAATGTGCTACTTTGGCTCTGATGCTGCCAATTCTCTCAATCTCCTAGTGTTATTAATACAATTCATCCAATCAATCCATAGTCGAGACAAACTGTCAACCTCAAGGTGGAGGGAAAGTCAGGAAATAACCAAAGAATTCTTCATTCTTTCTGTAAAAATGTCGTGGCAGTCCGTCCAATAATAGCTGAGATATTAGGGCTTGGACCAAAGTGGTGGACTACTCATCCAACTGACTGACATCCACACAGCCATACTGCAAAAATGGCTTATAAAAAACAAGACCGTTTGCATCAAGGAAAATATCTAGAGCCATCACTGCACAATTTCAGACATACATTCTATCAACAATCGTGTACCTGAGCGCAGCAGGGGCCATTTCAGCTCAATGGAAGCATAACAACATGCGTCCGTTAACATTGTTTTTGCTGCAGAAATGTGAATTGCACACTTTAACGCATATCATTCACAGGTCTTAAAACCGCTCGCTTTCAGGTGAGGAAGCATGACGTCTTTGTTGTTCAGGAGCATGTGCGCCCTTGCAGTGGCCTGGCTGAAAAGTGTGCTGCAGTAGGCTATTCTCACTTTGTTGCTGCCAGCAGCAGCACACACGCTGCCAAAGTCAACAGACGGATCTTTATACAGGGAAAGGAGGGGAGCACGAAGGTGAGGTAGAGGGGAACATTTTTTTAAATGGATGAAACTTCCAGCAAGGAAGGAAGAGATGCACAGGAAATAATCAGTAGAGCAAAGAAAATAAATGGAGGGGAATCATTAGATCATTCCCTCTTTCTCCATCTTTATCTCTCTTACAAGGTTCAACTCGGCTAAATGCTGCAATTTATGAGCAGTGGCATGTGTGTGTATGTGCGCGTGTGTGTGTGAGTGTGTGTCATTTCCTAGCCTGACCAGACCAGCCACCCAGAAGTGTGTCTTTCTTTGTGGCTGACAAGCCAGCGTGAGCAAAGCTTCCGCTGTGAGCTGCACTCAGTGACCGATCAGTCAAGCAGAAATCAACACACAAACACACACACACACACACACATACACATACACACACACACACACGTACACACCATAATTAGAGACGGTAAAGGGACCCAGGCAGCGTCCGCACAGCCTCTGCTGCTCACCGGAGCAGAAGTGAACACACACATACTGTACACACACACTGCAGCCATTGGAGGTCGATGGAAGTGTCCGCAGACAAGCAGTGGGAAGTAACACCTGATGTCTTTGTTGCCAGGCTCCCGCCTAGCGACTGTCAATGTGGCAACCTGCTGCGACAAGCACGACCCTGTTGCTAGGCAACCCGAACTTCAGTGACAGATAGTGGGAAAGTTCTGAGGAGAGCGAAACTGAAAGATAAAAAGAAGAGAAGTACGGAGAGCTGGATTCAGACCTTTATGAAGAGCAAACGAAAACACTAAGAAGTACATGAAGGTCCGTGGACAGCTTATCAAAGAAAGCACTGAAGCACAGCAACAGCAAGAACTGACATTTCAACCTGAGTGTGTCTTCATCAAAACTGCTGCAGCTGTCTGCCTTCTCCTACTTTTACAGACCCACTCCCCTGCGTGCCAGCAGTCCTTTGATTTGTGAGGTGGCATGCTGTGCAGGGCGTGTTCCTGGTATACTGTGTGTGTAAACACACACATAAAAGAGCTCAGCGCACCGCCAGAGGATCACATGAACTCTTGTACAAGGTACCGCTCTGTGGACATGCACACTCTCCCTCAGCCTCCTCTGGCACTGATTACACACACAGACACACGGTAAGTCAAGCCAAGATGATTTTATTTATACAGCCCAGGATCACAAATCACAAATTTGCCTTAAGGGACTTTACAATCTGTACAACACCCTCTGTTGTTAGACCCTTGATTCATATAAGGAGAAACTCCCCCAGAAAACCCTTTAGCAGGAAAAAGATGAACAAACCACTAACACATAAACTGAATACATCTCATCCACACAATGCTGAACCCTACATGTATATGTTGTGTTGACTGTGTGTGCTTCCCTGTTACACAACTGCCTGCAGTGCCACATACTGCATGTTTTGAGATGCACAGCAACTGTACAGTATGTTCACAAATAAATGTAAACATCCGAATTTATCTGTAGTTTGGAGCTGAAAATAGCAATGTGGTCAAAACTGACAAGTAATGTACGGTATGTGGTGTAAGTGATGTCTTCATTTTTTATCTCCTTTCATCTGACCAAGCAGCCAAAAATAACACTAATAAAAAGGAATAAAACAGCAAACTATCTCACTTTGCTCTAAACACCAATTGTGTATAGGTTTTACTTGGAGAATTATTAACATGATGAAGGCTGCAACAAACACATATTTCCTTTATAGATTAATCTGGTGATTATTTCCTCAATTGATTGTTTAGTCTATAAAAAATTAGAAAACAGTGAAAATATCCTTGGGGGCAAAGCGAGTTATTCAAATCTCTAACCAACAGTACAAAACCCAATAATATTTAACTTACTACTCTGTAACATCAGGAAACACAGAAAAACACATTTGAAAACTTAAAAGGGTCAAAATGTTAATATCTTTGTGTTGTTATTAAAATAGGCCTGAGAGATAAAACAACAATAATATGTATCAGCAAGAGACACCCCATTAATAAGAAACTGGTTCAATAGAGTGGTAAATTGTTTTACTTTACATTAGATGTAAACTGCCATTGGTTGCATGAACAAACACCAGAAGGGCTAGTAGCTTATAACAGCCTATCATATCCTTTGATTCCTGTGACTTCTGTGCAAGTCCGCTGCTGCCTGGGACTCTTGTCCATTCTGTCCATGCCCACAGACCTCCTCTGGTGTAGCTGATGTGGGTCAACAGTTGCCTTTGCAAGACTAAAACTCTAAAACACCCTCTAGTCTGGTGGTTGTTCCCGACCACACAACCCTGACTTCTCCACCACCTCCACCTAAACAACAAACGTCCAGCAGCCTGCTCCAAGAGCAAACTGAGTTGAAGTGCTGTGGAGGCTGATAGAGGCCAGCCACTCACAACTTTAACCTCAGTGAGTGCAGCAGTTTCGTTCTGGTCACCTCCCGTGTGTCTTATTACTTCCTAAAGAAGCTCCTGAGTAGCCGGAGTAAACCTCCAGTCAGTCCATCTCTTTCAGCCAGACCAAACAGGTTTTTCGCAATCCACTCCAGTGACCCGATTGACACTCCAAACAGCTTTTCTCTGCTTTTCAATTCCTTTCCTGAGTTGCTAAATGTTACTACAGAATCTCAGGTACACTTAAAAGTGCTTCTTTCACTTCTGCAGGTAACACTTCTGAAAATGATCCTGCTTTCATTTCTATTTGTCTCTTTCTCTGAAACTCCCACGGCTTAGCCCATGTTTAATGTGAAGTTCAAACCATTTGGAATGTCATTACAGTCAAGTCAGTATTTAGCACACCTTGTTGAGATGGTTTTAGACTCTTCTTACATTTTCTAACATAAAAATGACCCTGAATACACCGGACAGAAGCATCTCTTATTTTTAGAAATTACACTGTTTGGACCCCATTGCTCAGCCAGTCATGGTGAAAAAGGTGCTGCATGTGCATCCGTAAATTAAATAGCACCTTTTATAACAACATACAGCTTGATTACAACAAGAAGATTTTGTCAACGACAGAATGTGCTGAAGGCTTGAAGCTGTAATGATCATGTTATGTATAAAGCGACAAATCCAGACGCGTGTTTGCACTTATACAATACACACTCGAGGTAAGTGTGAAGGCTTTTCAGGAGCTGAACAAGTCGGTGAACCTAATGTGCCTAATAATGGGCAATGATGATTCAGAAGGTTAGGCAGTATCAACGCTACACCCCTAAATATAACTGTTAGTGTCCAAACTCTTTCAGTATTGGCAGAGTGTGAATATTTGTGATGTGTGAGTCAGAGTGAATTTGGCTGCTGAGTGTCATACACCCACCAGATCCAGCAATCACTGTGGACTATTTCTAAATGATGCTGCGTTCCAGGGTGCTTTTTTTTGAGTGAGTGATCAACTGAGTGGAAGTTGAATCATCGCGGTCGATCAAATAAATCCCCCTTCTTTGTTATCTGTTATATCTTTATTTTACGGTACATGAACACAGCCCACACACAGCCTACGTGTCGACTAAGACACACTGTGGCCCCCGACAGACGGCAGTGAATATTGGTAATACACGAAACACGATCTATGACTAGCCATTTGTATCGGGTATGCGTAGGGATGTACCTTATGACTCATTTCCCTGTTAATTAAACGGAAATGTAAATTTAGACTATTCTACTGGTCTAAAGGTAAGAAATCACTGGTTGTGTTCCAATCTGGATGTGACCATTCTGCTCTCCGGCTAGTGGTTTGGTGGCTGTGTAACATCTCGGATGCAACGTTTATAACCTGCAATGTACTATAGATTTACATTTTGATTATGACCATCAATGTCAGACTCAATTTAGGCAGATCGGTTCTAAAAGTGGATAGATAGAACGTATGCTTGAATCAAAAGCATTAAACAACTTCTAATGAGAGGAAATATTTCTTGTTTAATATCTAAAATTACCAAAACGACAGTTACTGTAACTCAATAAAGACAGCTGCACTGCAAAATCTACTTAATAATTAATAGTTACTATAGTTTGGAATTGTTAAACCCCAGTGTGTAAGGATTTGATGGATTGTTTTTATTCCCTATAAATTAATTGATTTGTATAAAAGTCTGATAACAGCAGAAAGTAGTTGAGCAAAGTTTATCCATGCCTTCTACAGAATGGATGGTGCCAGAAACTGTAATAAGCAAACCAGGCCAGTCTACACCAATGATAATGTGGGTCAAAGGCCCGAGAAGAGTATTCTGTAATTTTGTTGTTTCTACAAATTTTAAACTGCAGATGCAGACACAGAGGCTTTTGTCTGCTGGTGTATAAATAATAATAATGCACTGGTTTTATACAGCACTTTTCTGGACACTCAAAGACGCTTTACATTGCATTATTCATTCACTCTATACTCAATAGTGGTAAGCTATGTATGTAGCCACAGCTGCCCTGGGGTAGACTGACGGAAGCGAAGCTGCCAATCTGCGCCATCGGCCCCTCCAACGACCACCAACCACTCACTCTCACACTGCGTTCACCCAGGCTTCCTGGTGTTCCCTCACGGTCACGGTCTAACTTTGTAATTGCTAGTCCTAACCAACTGTACGGGAAGCAGTATATACTACTATGTACTATTGTTGCTGTTTAAGGTGTATTCTCATTACACAAAGCAACAACAGACATGTGCAAAACACGTGACAACAACGCTTTCCAAACTTTCCATTTTACATGTCAACATGGATACACAAAAATTTGTACTTTAGAAGCCATTTTAAAAAGAATCTCCGGTTGAGTGACCTAAAACACGGTTTGCGTGTGAATGCGAGGCACAAACACAGAGGATAATGTTTAATTTTGCAAAATATCTGCATCAGTGGGGGCAAAGCCTCGGGCTGCAAAAATGAGAACCTGTGACTCCCCTTGCACTCTTCCGCATTTTCAGTCAACTTACTTGAGACCTGAAGGCAATAAGCTGAGGACATTAGACTTGGTGATCCAAAAGTATTTTTAATATTTCTACTGAG
>OMNN01002377.1:11246-24983 GCA_900302755.1 Chromis chromis | reverse complement strand
GTCAATTTTATTTATATAGCACATTAAAAACAACCAAGGTTGACCAAAGTGCTTTAAAAAGCATACATGAACATACAATTAAGAAAAACCAATATATAAAAACACTATATATGCACAATGTATAAGCAGCCAGGATGTAAAGCCACTGAGTAGAGGTGGGGCTTTAACCGTGACTTAAAAGACTCAGTAGACCGAGCAGCCCTAATGTCCAGCGGTAGGCTGTTCCAGAGTTTAGGGGCCGCCACTGAAAAGGCTCGGTCACCCTTGGTCCGAAGTCTGGATCTGGGAACTTCCAGGACCACTTGACTGGACGACCTCAGTTCTTTCGCAGGTTTGTGGACTTGAAGAAGTTCTTCCAGATAATGGGGGGCCAACCCATGTAGAACTTTAAAAACAAGAAGTAGAACCTTAAAAACAACTCTAAAACAGACAGGAAGCTAGTGGAGCGAGTCATCCCATGCTTGTCAGCAGACAACAGTCATGAAGGAGCTGTCAGAAGACCTCAGAAAGAAAGTTGTAGAGAAGCATAGAGATGGGCAAAGCTATGTAGCCATCGCAAGTTCACTCAGTGTGCCAAAAAGTACTGTTGCATGACTGGTCCGGAAGTGGAAGCAAAAAAATAAATGAATGTCTGTATCAGATTTTATCGTAACTATTCAAATGTCTACAAATTTTGGCTTCAGACAGGAAATAGGAAAAGCCATGAGAATGTATCATCTGGGCTGAATGAATTTCTGTGCAGAATTTCAGTCAGCCAAATAGATGCTGACTTTTGTACCCCATATGTATGCCAGTATTTACAGAAATACTTTGAATGTAATCAAATTCAATCCTTTCCTCTATAATTCCTAAATTGCTACTCCCTTGTCCCCAACAGTCTCGTTTTATTCTACTGTAGCTACGTTTAAGCACCAGTAGAAACCATTACATTACAAGTTTTCAATCCGTTCAACAACAATACACAGAAAATTGCAGGCTGTGTTCTAAGCTGTCAAAGGAAAAGTTGGTCCCGAGATTGGTGCTTTGAGAAAGCTTCCAAACCTGCAGCTAGCGTTTACCAGGGGTAAATGTGTTGTTTTCAGCTGTTGTTTGAAACCACAAACTAAGCACAAGTTTTCACCGACAGAAACTGCTAAAGAATGCTTGTCGATTCCTCCTGAGTGCATGCAAATTTGTACTGCAGTCCAAAGAAAGTCCAAAGAATTGATATGCTAACAGATATCAAGAGCGACAATGTGTATGCTAAACAGCTCCAATATATCCCAGACAATATTGCTCCTGTCAACATGACCCCATTTACACCTGCTGTTGAAATGCACCCGTATCTGGACAGCTTATCGTGCATGTTAATACCAAGTGCAAGTGCAGACAGTTGTTTCTGCCAGAGGACTGGATCTACCAGAGTCAGCCAGGTGGAAATGCACTGAAGAGGGCCTGTAATGTATGTCTATTTGCTCAAGTAGGCCTATGCAAATTATTCAAGTTCAATTATGAAGTACTTCAGCGTTACACTGTGGTGGGACAATACTTACTTTCCACTGCGGTGTTTTACATTTATCGAACACCTGTCGTGACAAGTTCATTTACAGAACATGGTTTTGCATGTAAATCATATAATATGCTTGTGACATTTGATGTTCTGTCAAAGCACTCTAATAACAAAGCTACAACACCTACATTCATTTCTATTTCAGTTGTCATATGTCACTTGTGAGAAGCAGTAGAGTGACAACATTGGTCCTATTTTATACTCCAAGATTTTCATGTATCCAAGTCCTAAAATGAAGACAACTGAGCTTGCTTGAGTTTCATTAAGACGTCTCCAGAAAAGCATACTTTCGAACTGGCTGGTGGGGAGTTAAATAGATCCTTTTGTGGGGTCATTAGCACCTTGAGAGTCATTGAGGTCACATGTGAGTGGTTGACCCACCTGACTATTATGTGAGTCATTAGGGTCAGTTCAGTCGAGGTTTGAATGACTGTCTGGGGAGGGGTCTCCCTACTGGGTTGTAAACTACTGATAAGTGATGTCAGCCACTTCCTTTGTCTGGTGATGGTTGTTTAATGTAGACAGCTTCTTTTACACCTCTTTCAAACCACCAGAACTACCCATTCACACCTTGGCTTATGTGACAATAATGACTGAAAAGATGCCTGGGATCCCTGACCAGTCAGTTGCAATTAAAGACGGCATTTGGATGACAGGTGAGACACCTTCAACAAACTCAAGTGAATTCCTGTTGCTTTTATTTTGACAATCTTCTCAGGACGCGTAAGCCTTTTGTTGAGAAGTACAATTTAGATGTTTGCATCCTTGTTGGATCTCCCACAAATAACAAAACTTGAACAAGGAGGTACTTGGTGAATGGCATGTTGACTAGTCTCTCACAGGGCCTGTGCTTGAGCTACAAACTGATGATCATTCAAAATAAGCTCCCAAGAACCCACTGCCATCCAGTTTCATCTTTCTTTCCTTCAGCTAATACTATTTGCCTCTGCACACACTGTATCAATCAATCAATCAATCAATCAATCAATTATAGTACACTATATGTGTGTACAATATTGATATATTGTACACACTTATAGCTGTAGCCTATAGATTAATAAAGAATTGATTTTCAGTCATTCTGTTGGTTAAATCTATCAATACTTGATACTTTCAGAGTCCTAAATTCTACATGGCTTAAACAAATCAAGTTTGGGACAGGAACAATCCAAGTTCAAGGAGATTTTTTACCATATGTGCCTGTCTACATTGTCATGGCTGGTTTTAAGGCACTGTTTGACAGCATCAACAGAGAGCCACTCTTGCATTTTCTTCAGGCCTCCAGAGTCCCTCTCAAGCAGTGCCAACTCTTGAAGCAAAAGCTGGCAAACAGTGAGGAGTGGGACAGCTTTATGATGTGCTCTGGCATACTACAGAGTTGTGTCACAGCCCAGGACCATTTCAGCATTGCAACACCTTGCTACCAAGACTGGCCTCTTCCTGGGAATTCCTTTAGGTTGCTGGTCGCTCACAGACCTGGAGAATGTGGACGACTGTAAAGATTGTAAAAAAAGAAAAGAAAAAAAAGTCCTTGTTATTTTGGACACATAGGCTTGCAAGGCAATATAAAAGTCAGCTGTTTCAAGACCAAAGCAATGTTCATTAGCTCTAGCAACATGGTCCCAGACACGATGGTTTTTCCCAGGATGATGCTCATAACTTGATCCTTGAACCACTCTCCTTCTGAAGGCCTGGGGCTTTGTGCAATCGATTGACATAAACAACTCACAAAAAGTTAGACAAACCCTCAACTGGAAATGATTTTTAATTAGACTTTTCTTTCCTTCATTTATTTACTTGCTGTTAGAGTCAGCGGGGACGTTTCAACAGAGAATCTTTGTATATCCACATACAAAAGTAATGTGTAAACAACCATTTTTCATCAGACATGCAGTAATATTATAGTACAACAGGAACTGTGTTTGATGAATATAATTCTTATATTGACACTCCTTTTTGCTCTGTTGAGCTTTCCACCAAAGGAAATATATCTTAATGCTGTAATTCCAGCACTGTTGCCTGTTTTACTTTACATAGTCATTGGATTTGATGGTATCAAAAAGCTGTCTAATAAAGATTTAAGACAAAATGTGAGTGTAGGACTTATCTCCTTGATGGAGGATCATCTTGAGGGATGAAGTGTAACTTGAAAGACAAAATTACTTGCCATACAATTACAGACTTTGCAGTTAGTGTAGGTAGAACGCATAATAATCTAACCTTTAACAATTCCTTCTCTGCATTTGACCCATCCTATTCAAAGTTAACCTTAACTATACATACTAGGAGCAGTGGGCTGCCGCGGTGCAGCGCCCGGGGAGCAGTCAGGGGTTAAGGGCCTTGCTCAAGGGCCCACAGTGGTGGTGACTGGGACAAGCGGTCGCTCTCACTTCCCCACCTCAAACTCTTGCCAGTCCAGGGACTCGAACCGGCGACCCACCGGATACAAGTTTGCTTCACAAACCACTAGACCACCACTGCCCGTCACGTGATGACAGCTAGAGGACATATCATAGAAGTAAACAATCGCATTAGAAAACATCAACTTTGGGGATAGAAAAATGCTTCAACAAGTGGAAACATTAACTTTATGGATATAAATGTCAACAAAAACCACTACCACTGCTGTTTAATACCAACATCACTATAGTTGCCGTTATAGGGTAATTCAGTTTTTGTTTACTGACTTATAGTTACTGATTGTAACAATGCAGTTGGTGAAAGCAGAAACATCAATACTCAGGGTGGAAACATTATCTCTGTAGGCAGAAATGTCACACTGACAGGTGGAAACATGCACACTGTTGCTAAAAATGTCATCTCTCCAGGAAGAAACATTCCCTCTGTGGGTTGAAGCATCTTTAGATACGTCATCACCACAGGAGGGAAAGCCACCACATGGGAGGAAACTCCATCTGAATGGTATGAAAGTGTGTCAGTGCTGATCCATTTTTACTGCAGAAATAGTTAGAAAGCTGTCTCTTTCATGATGCTTGACCTTTTTGTTTAGAAAGGAACTGCCAGAAGGAAGGTGGTCTTCCTCTTTTACACACTCTGTAGTCTTGCTAGCAGAATTGCTCCAGGGACGGTCTGTCTGTCCATTATTCCTCCACTTCCAGACTGAAATATCTCAACAATAATGTGATGGATTGGCTTGGCATTTTACACAGACATGTAGGGTCCCCAGAGGATGAATGCCTCTGACGTTGGTGATCTCCTGTTTTTTTTTTTTTTATCTTTTTAATCTGATATTGACATTGTGGGGTTTTAGTAAGAATATTTTGCCAACAGTCAAATGACACTCTGTCTATATGGAGCCCAAAGGATAAATCCTCATGACTTTGTTAACCTACTGAAGTTTTAATTAACACCATCAATAGTCAAAGTTTAGTTTAGTTAACATTTGCTCCCTTGGCACAATACAGACATTCCCTGTTCCCAGATGATGAAGCCTGCAGGTTTAGAATTAGTTTTAATTTTTTTAGATTTTTCCCATAGCATCACTAATAATAATAATAATCTAACCTTTATTGATCCCCTTGGGGAAATTCCTTCTCTGCATTTGACCCATCCTATTCAAACTTAACCTTAACTATACATACTAGGAGCAGTGGGCTGCCGCGGTGCAGCGCCCGGGGAGCAGTCAGGGAACCAGCGACCAGCCGGTTCCAAGTTCACTTCACAAACCACTAGGCCACCACTGCCCCACAAAGAGCAGTGACTCAGCACTTTGTCATAACAGTGAAACTGGAGTCACTAACCGTTGCTGTTAGGTTACATGATTTCTGGCTGCTGAAGATAAATTATTTCCAACTGTTATCTCTCACTGTCACTTAAAGCTGCAGAGCTGCCTGATGTAGATTTATCACACTAGCAGTCCTAAAACACAGCTTGCATTTTTTAAGTCTGGCACAGTCTCAGCTTGCTGCACAATAGAGGAGAATTTCAGTTTCAGGATAAATGAATCTACTCTAAGTCTGCAAGTCCTGCAGATGTACAGATGGGATTTCTCACCCAAAGGAGATGCAGTAGAAAATGATGAGCAGAACGATGCTCCTGGATTTGAGAGGGCCGCGGAACATCTGTTTAATGGGCATCAAGCCCTGCAAATGAAACAAACAAAAAGAAATATTTTGAATTAAACTGGCAAATAAAACAGACATTATTAATTCCAAACAGTAAAGGGAATATTGCTATTACACAAAGGAATAAAAAATCATTTCTACCTCACAAAGCTGGTGAAATTCCAGTCTTTGTGTGTGTCTGGTTTGTGACAAACAGCTGAAGCACAATAATTGACTTTTAATTAAAATTCCTGGTATATATGTAAATTATTATTTAAGTTTTGTGCCTACATGATGAATACTACTAAAAAATATGTGTGAATTTTAAATCTAAAAATAGTTAATTAAACAGAAATTTGCTTCTTTTCTCTCTTCAATAGAATATTAAAGTGAATAATCTTTGTTTTGTTGGAACAAAACAAGACATTTGTCAACGTGAAATTACAAATGTCATTATAATTTTACTGTTTTTGGAGATTTTACAGAAAAGAACAACATGTTAAGGTACACTAAACCTAGAGCCAAATAGTATCCGAGCCTCAAGAAGCTGCATACAGTAGAGTTTGTCAAATATTACCTTTTTCAAAATTCTTGCAAGACGTTCTCGACGTGAACCACACATTCTGGTCTCCTCCTTCTGCCCTCTTTGCTTGGAGTTTGTTTGCAGACCAAAGTCCTTCAAAAGAGTTCAAGATGACAGTCGTTACACTTATTATTAGACAGCAGAATTATAAAAGGAAATGTTTATGCAAGAAGGAGAAAACCACATACACATAAAAAATGTAAATCTTTGTCTTTTGTGTTTTCTTTGGTTGCTTTGTGTTTCTTGGTTTCTGTTATGTTATTTGATTTGTTACTTACATTTCTGTTGTTATGGCCTTTTATCATTTTCACCATTAACATTAAATAAATTACATTTGTGCACCAACCAGTGCTAATAAATCATACATATATGTTCGTAGGATGAGTATTTATTTCGTACTGGGAAAGTCTTTTCTTTTCCCTTCGTGTTCAGCCTAAACATCATTCTGAAGACTTGGATCGCCTCTTTCTCCCGGCCAGCCTGGCAAAAACAGGGCACAAGAAAAACTCAAGGGCGGTTCAGACAGAAAAGCATTCCAGCAAAACAAGCACTGCTTTGGGCTTTTCGTACCTCCATGAGGAACTTGGGGCTTTCAGGCATGAGGAGCTTGAAGAGTAGAGCTGAGGTGACACTGGGAACAGAGCAAAGCACCACAAACAGCCTCCAGCTCTGGAAGTCCAGTCCATTCAGTGAAAAATGTGCCCACGTCCTGGGAATCACCACCCAGGCCAGACCTGCAGACAAAAACGCAGACAGACAGTCATAACTAAACAAAGGGAGCTCTGTTTCTATTTCAGAATTCCATACTTTTTACTTTATTTGATTGCGGCTGCCAGGGACGTTAATGTCTAAGTCTAACGTTAGGTCTGGATCTTTGTGTTTGTGATGTATCAAAATGATGAAGGTCTTCAGGACAAGATCTGATCAATAGAATCTGGTGGTCATCCAGCTCTGGAAACTCTGCTACTAGATGATTGAGCCTTAACCATCAAATAAAGGCAAAATTCTGCATTAAACACCTGGCTCCCTGTCAAATACCACATTCAGTTCAAAATCCTCCTCCTCACCCACAAAGCCCTCCATCACTACCCAAAATGTCTTATCGAATGTGCAAAACAACACACACTCTGTAAACATGTGTGGTGTGTACAGCTTTTCTGAAACCATATCTTCATCCTGCAACAGTGATATTGTTTGTTTGTTCCCACCTGCAGCCAGAATGTTTCCTGCCATCCAGAAGGTGGCCAGAGCGCTGATCATCGCACCTCTCTTCAGACGAGGCATAAACTCTGAGAAGTAGGAGAAGATGACCGGGATCGACCCGCCGACGCTGCAGAGGAGAGCCAGGCTGTGTTTAGTCCTAAGGTTCTTTGACTGCTTGCTGATCAGTGGAAATGTAGACAGTTTTGACAAAGTGTGGAGAGAAGCTGCATTGCTGGTGCTGCAAAAATTCAGACTGACTAGTCTGAATGACAGCACTACAAATAAACTCCTACTAGTCCATAACTGCTAATTTGATTGACTAGAATTTTGTACACACCAAAGGTGATTTAAACCATTTCAGTGATTTTCTTCTCTTTAATGTCCTTCATGATGGACCATTTAGAAGTTGGAGGAATAAAAACCATGGCCTAGTTGCAGCACGGTCCCTCTAACCACTACAACAGACTTCATTCAGTGTGTGGGTGTCAGTGAAATTACCACATGTAAATACAGAAATGTAAAACTATTAAAGTCAGGTGCTCACCCGATGCCACTGATGAACCGCATCAGCAGGAAGAGCCAGAACCATGGAGCCACACTGGCCAGACCTCCAAACAGCCCGTTCACTGTCAGGGACACAACCAGGACCTTGCGACGCCCCCTCTGGTCAGCCAAATACCCCCACATGTAGCCACCCACCATCATTCCTAGAAAGAGGAAACATTATATGATTACAGTTAAAGTGTGTAACAAACTCATGATATAATAAGCTGGTAGTCCATCCTTTTTGACTCCATATGTTTACCATTACCATTAGGTGCGATTTTTTGCATAGTTTCAGCGCTGCTGCTTTTTCTAAGGACATCTTACAAACCAGAAATGTAGGATACGTAGGACTGTCAACTCAGTCGGAGGTGGTAACTGAAAACATGTGACAAATGTAATCTGTTTTCACACATAGCTGCAAATGTGTTAAATTTGAATATCTGTTTTACAGTGTACAAAAGGATCTGTTTGCAAACAGCATAGGAGATGCATTTATTCAGTTTCAACATGTCGCATCTGTTAGCCAGAAACATGGTTAGCTTAGCTTAGCACTGTAAACAAAAGTAAACAGCTTGCCTTGCTGTGTCCATAGCAAACAAATCCTCCTATCAGCATTTCATAAAAATATTACAGCTACTTTGTTTAATACATACAAAATAAATAACATTACATACTATGTGGCTGGGTACAGTAAAGGTCAGGATTTTCATTGCTGTTAAGTTCTACCTTCTTGTTTATATAAAATGTTTACTTGGATCAGATTTCAAGGTGTGCCTGATGAATTCAGTAAATTTTCCACAATACTAGGTTTTAGTGTGTCTATTTGGTTACGGTTTTAATCTTGTAATTTTAGTAATACAAGTAAGTTCATAAAAGAGATTCAAACAGCACAAGTCCAAAGAGGCCTTGTGTGGTTTTGTAACAGGTATTATGTAAAACAAATAACAAATCAACAGTGGCAAAGGTTCCATTCACAGTTTGTCAGAGCTTCAGATTGCTTGTTTTGTCTCACCAACAGTCAGAAACACAAAGATGTTCAGTCTGCTGTCATTTATGTCAAAACAAAAGCAGCAAAACGTCATTCGAGGAGGTGAAACAAGACAATTTGGCATTTTTGCTTGAATCAATTAGCAAAAAGAATGACTGATTCATTTTCTGTCAAGTGGAGGTTAAGTGGTTTATTAAATGATTCACCGAGGAAAATGCTGGCCGTCAGCAGGCCCATGTCTGAAGAACTCAGCAGGAGATCACAGCGCGCTGTTGGCAGGAGAAAAGACACACAGAGGATCTCCACGGCGTCGCTGGCATTGGCCCAACCACACACCACCAGCAGCAGCCAGTGGAACAAACCAAAACCTGAGAGCAAAAGCAGAACAATGAGTGAAGGAGAGGAAATATTTCACAAAGAATCACCTGAAGCTATTTTCTAAAATAACTCAAATGACAATTGAATGCAATATAAGCTGTCGTCTCCGCATTTCTAGACCAGCTTTATAGCTTTACAAGCCAAAAGGTTACATGTCCTAATCAGACTGTGAAATATTTAACACTCAAAACAGGATTTTTAAGTTTATTTATAACAAAAAAGAAACAAAAATGTACTTTTTGCACATATTTCACCTCTGAATTATGATCATAACTCATGATGAGTAAGAGTGAGACAAAAATTTGAGATCACCTGCTTCTTCTACTGCTTCCTCATATGTTAATCTTCTCGGTGTCCTCCCAGCAGCTCCGTGTGAGGCACTTGACGCCCTCCTCTCGAAAATGACTTCACCTAAGAAGCAACAAAACACACACGGACATGTCATGACAGGTGAATGAAAGCGAAAGGCACAAGAAATATTGTAGACATTAAAGATGCTTCAGACATTAATATTGATGGCATGTGAAGCTGCAAAGTTCATCTATTTAGGATAACGTAATGGCAGATAGGGTGAGCTTCAGTGAGCTTGTTTGCAGTTAGACCATTTCCAGGGCGGGAAATATGTGACGGAAGTCGTCACTACAGACCACAAATGTCTCAGTATGACTTTGTTTCAGTTTTGGTTGTTAAAAATGTGCCTGGTACACATTTTAATGTATAGTATTAAAGTATAATATCATCTCATTCCTGCAATAATATAAGTCTAAACCTAAAAAATATTTTGTTTTACAGTTTATATGTTTCATATTCTGGCATCTACATGTTGTATTCCCTCCATAAACTTGTGTCAAAGCAACTCACAGAAAAGCTAGACCACAATACAAGACATGACCTGTTGGCTTCTAATTCTAATTCTATTATATTAGGATCAGTTGACGACATTTATACAGATGCAATGATTAATAAAGAAAAATAATCAGCATTATTCTTGGGCTGCAACCACTTCTTGGAATTTCTGCCAATGGGGGATCAATAAAGAAAAAGAAATATTCTATTCTGTCTGCACAACATCACAAAACAATGAAAAAACACCATCACAATTTACACGAATCCAAAAAATGACAACTTCAGGTTTTGTTTTGCCCAATCAACAGTCCATACCTAAATATGCTAAACAGCAAATGTTCTCTAGATTAATCAGTGAAGAAAACAATGCAGCCCAAGTGAGTTGAACCCAGTGGTGGAAAGTAAAATGACATTTACTCAAGTACTGGACAGAACCAGACATTAGTTCCTGAAACTTGTTTCTATTGAGCTCAGTTTTGTAAGGATTCGCAGTTTAAATATGCTGACACCACTGGTTGATTTTCAACAATTCGGTGGAAGCTCTTTTATAATATGAGCTTCCTTTATGCAATATTTTAGTAAATGTAAGTGTAAAGTAACACATTATGAGAAAACTACTTTTAGCCTCTCCAGTGATGGTGTACCAGATAAGAGTAGAGACAGTACTTGTACTGGTGATGCTTTAAGTGCATTTTGCTGATGATACTTGCTAGTAAAGGCTCTGAAAGCTCCTCTTGTCACTGGTTAAACTTGAAGTGAAGTGATGGAGACACACGTTTACCTTCATCTGAGTCCAGCTCGCTCGGATCCAGGTGAGCTCCGATGAGTAGCGGCTGTCTAGCCTCCGTGTCTCCGGTGATTCGGGACATCCTCCTCTGGAAGTCGGATGTCTCAAATATGGGCACTGAACTGCAGGCAAATTAGCTAACTTCAGCTAAACCTCTGTCCAAGTCCCTCCATATTACTGCTGTAACCGCTGCATGGGTCCCATGACTGCCAAGCCCCGCTGGCTATAGCTAACACTGAAGCTAACCTGGCAGAGAAGGAGGACCAGGAAGTGAAAAGACAGCGGCGGCTTGCACGTCCTGAGCGGCGTCTCTCCTCCTCCAGTCTGTTTGGTTTAGCTCTCCCAGCCCGAGGTGAAGCTCCAGCGCACTGTGTGTAGCCCAGCTTTAGCCTGTCAGCAGCAGCGGAGGTAGCGTTAGCAGCTAACTCCAGGAGACACGTCTGAAGAGTGAGCGGAGGGGAGCCGTTGACGTTGCCTCCCCTTGTGTTTTAAACCAGACTGAAGATGGCGACCAGCTCGGAGCGCAGTCCTCCTCCGTTCCCCGACTCCGAGGACCAAGATGTGCTGGACACCGAAGACGTCGCAGGCCGAGACAGCGATGAAGACGACGGGGAGGACATGTTCATGAGCCCGGTATGTCTCGGTTTAATTTCGTGCTAGCTATCCCGCCTCTGGTGCGGCTAACTTACTGCAGAGGAAGGTGCCAACTAGTTAGCTAACGTCAACGAAGAAAGCTAATGAGAAGCAGTTTAAGCAAAACTTTTAGAAGGTGTTACCGACATTTAGCTAGTTTAGCCGCACAGGAAACACTAAAAGAAGACAATAATGTTGACATAAGCGACTGTCGACTCATAGCATTTACTGTAACTTCAATTATGAAATCAGTGTGTGGGTTTAGATGCAGACAGTCTGTCCTACCTGTGTGCTCAGGGAGGTTGTGCTGATCTTTGACAGGCTACAGACGCCCTTGTTGGTATTGATTTCTCCCTCTAAGTTGCAATGTGAAGCACTCTCTAGCCGAGATTTGCTCAGGAAAGCAGGTCACACCGTACTTCCTATTTCTGTGGGTGTTTTCTGTGCAGCCTATCTTCTGAAACTTTCCCTCTCTCAGTTTATTGTGCACCAGATCTTAGGGTTCAGCTTTCTGGTGTGCAGACTGTCAGGCCATGCATAGGTAAATTAGGCAGCAGTCTAGCCACAGCCATCTGCAGAGAAACGAGGTCAGTGCGGTTTGACTGTTTACTGAAAGCTGGCACAGTCAGTGGAATGATTGTGTTGTTGCATGTTTATTATTTGATTAAAAGTCTACATTTCCAATGAGGGTTAAAAGCTGGCTCTGGCTGCCTCCTGTCATGTGAGTAGGCTGTGGTCACATGGTCAGAACCCGGATGTTTTCCCACAGTCAAAGTTCAGAGGAGAGATTGGAAAGTTGCTGTCTTTGATTTTTCAGCGCTGGACTGAGTCAGCACTCAGGATGTGTCAGTTAACAGAACTCATAGCAGAAGTAATGTTAGGAAATGGAGCAGTGGCCAGTGGACTCAGAGTGATCTGCTTGGAGAGACGTGTTTGATCCATCCATTCCTCACAGAGGTACTGTGTCAAGAAACTATTGACTTAGTATTACTCAACAAGATAATTAGCAGCTACACCCAAAGCACGTGATAAGGCATTTGTATTTTTCATTTGCCAGTTTACTAGGGGAGTCGAGGAGTTTAAGAGTCAGTCCATCCATTTTTATGCCCCCATAAAATGGAGGTGGTAACTTATACTGGTTTTTCAGTGTGACATCTGCATAACATTGAACTTACCTTAACCCAACGTGACCTGAAATGCTAAAACTGCAGGTGAGAGGCTTTGTAATGGTTTCTATATTTACATCTAGAGTTGCAACATTAGGTGAATAGTTGTCAACTATAGATAAATCAGTTTGAGTAAATTTCTAAGAAAAGAAAATCTAAATTCTCTGATTCCAGCTTCTTAGAGTTGTAAACTGTAAAGTTGAATATTTTCTGGTTTCTTTACCCCTCTATGACAGTAAACTGAATTGCCAAACAATAATTGCTAATAGTTCTGCTGAACTGAAGGTGACGTCTTCAGATGTCTTGTTTTGTTTGACAAAAAGTCCAAAACTGTCCCAAATATTCAGTTTAACCTTTTAAGACCTGAGTCTCAAAATGTCCACCTGGTCTTTTTTTTCTTATTTTGATTACAAAAGGGTCGGAAAATTTCCTGTGAGTGCTTGTGTCCATTTCTTTCAGAAGATACTTTAAATATCTGGCAGTTATTTATAATCTACTGCCTGTTATCAGAGTGTAATGATGGTTTAAAATGAAGAAAAACACAAAAACGGAATTTGATTTTAGTGTTTTAGTGGGGGAAAAAACTTTGAAATTGAGCATAATTTTTTTGGGTGTTTTTTTTTTTAAATCACACAGGGCAGTTCTCCACTCTCTGGGAACAAAGGGGCTGCTTCTAGAGCTTTCTGGGGGGGCATGAATGAAATTACCGTAATGATGCCATATTGGCTGTAAAGTGCAACACCTCAGCTTTCAGAAACTGTCGGATTTTTTCCCATAGCACAAACGGTGACATAATTACGGGAATCCAAAGTGTGCTTGCCCAAACATGACACACTAGGACTTAAAGGGTTAAAATGATATAGGATGAAAAAAAATGCCACGACTTCCCAGGACACAACTACTGAAAATACCACATTTTTATCAATCACCTAATCAATTAATGGACTAATCTTATCAGCTCTAATCACTATAGATACATCTTGTATCCATTATG
>OMNN01002377.1:0-11226 GCA_900302755.1 Chromis chromis | reverse complement strand
TCCATTATGGACTTGCAACAACTTGATCATATTTTAAGTTAAAAAAAAAAAAAAAAAAACAAGTCTAAATTCTCTAATTCCTGTTTCTTAAAGGTGAATATTTTTTGGGTTTTTTTCTCCTTTATGACAGTAAACTGAATATTTTTGGGTTGTGGACAAAACAAAGAAAGAATAGACACTTGAGGATGTTGTCTTCACCAATTAACAAAACATCAAATCGATTAATGATTAAAATCAACAAAATGTCCAACTCTCTATTAATATAATATTTAGTGACAACCCGATGCACAAAACAATTCAACAACACCAAACTCTACATAACTCATCGAGTTAAATATACACCACCAACAAGAACTTTACAGTGCAACCATTAGAGAAGCAGAGAGTGTCTGTTGCATTAGTGTTAGCTTGGCCCGCTTAATCAAATGGCAACTAAGTGCAAATCCATTATCAGTCCATTCTTTGTGAACACTCCACTGATAAAGCTATTTCTGAAACATGATCAATGTTTCAGCTTGTTTTTGATATTCTCCAGTTACAAGCTCCTTTCTGTTTCTGTAATCAGCGACACACCATTGCATATTATAAGTTTGAGTTGGATGGTCCGCCTTGTCCACCCGATGACTCCGTTATTAGCATGTTCTTATTCATCAGCTCTTCTTGGTCTGTTTAATTCATATCTACAGACCTACTTCAGTAAAAAACGTATGCTAGCTATAGTCTTCACCCATTGGACTTATTCCTGCTTTCTGTTCCCACTGAATTGATGACGGTTGTTTAAGTATGCTGCTACAACATTAACATTATATGTTTTGTGCCAGCCTTTCCCACAGAAAGCGCCACTTGCAAAGGTGTCATCTGGAGGCTCAGTTCAGAATCCACTTCCGTAATGTGAACATCAGGCTGTCCACTTAGAGGTCTACAGTAACATTAAACAGGCAGCCACACTCACCACATATAGAACCAGTTTATGTGTTTCCCCCTAAAATCTTGCTGCTAGTATCCAGCTACAAGTGACCAAAGCCTCTCAGATACACAATGCATCTGACTACATTTAAGGGTGATGATTCTGTAGGAAGCTCTAAGCAGCATTTGAGAGCACACAGCTGGATGCATGAAGCGTGGAATATGTTGCAGGATTAGTTTAGGAATGGGCAGCTTGATATCGTTTCACTGCTGTTCTCAGATCCATGTTTATGGTGCAACTTGGGAACAATTGAATAATAATATTTATAATAATAATCCCCCCTTGTCTCCAGAGCAACCCTCCACTGACCGACATGGACACCATACTGGAACCGGCCAGTCAACCCAGTGACGTTTTAATGAAGCCTGACATCATGGATGATCCTTTGATCGAGCCCATCAGCAGCCAAACAGAAGACAAACCAGCGAGCGAAGTCGTGAGTGAACCTTCGGATGATTTTGTCGACCTGACAAACAACGTAAGCGTCACAACTGAAAGTGCCGTTGCTGAAATCCCTTTAGATGAACCCTCAGATGACTTTGTTGACATATTGGGAAGTGAAACCGAGGCACAGAGAGAGGAAGTGCTGGTGACGGATGTTACTGTCGAAGCAGCAGTGGATAAAAGTGAAGTTACTAGTGGTGTTACAGATTCACCTGTTGATGGAAAAACAGGAAGCGATGCTGAGGAGGAAGCGCAAGAAACATCCACTGCTCCAATAATCGACTTCGGTGGTGATCTGCCAGCTAGCGACACACAGCCACCTGTCAGTGACAAAATGGCCGACCCGTTGGTTGACCTCCTCAGTGATGCTTCACCTGCGCCTGCTGCTGATGCCAAAAAACCGAGCGGGGCAACAGTCGACCTGTTCGAAGACGAGGGGAGCGACTTATTTGCAGATCCACGGCAGACTAAATCTGCCAAGCTGCCACAGAAAAGTCTTTTCGGTGAACCGGATGAGGATCTGTTCGGTGAGCCACTGGGTGCCATCTCAAAGAAAACAGTCAGTAAAGAGCAGAAGGAGAAGACTGTCACCACCAAAGTTGCTGCTGTTGCTGCTCCTGCTGCTGCTGTTCCTGCTGGGGGACCTCTGCAAGACAGCAATCCTGAAGAAACTTCAGATATCTTCACTGAGGAAGCCGTCACTACAGCGCCCAGCGTCAGCAACACCAGCACCGTCAACTCCAAGACCAATGGAGTCCACTCTGAGGAGGAGGCAGATATATTTTCTGGTGGGTGCCGCATTTTTATTCTTCTTTTACGTTATCTGTATATTGTTTGTGGTGAGATATTTTAAACCAAAGGCTCATATACTACCTCTTTCCAGAGTATTGGACCTGATACTTCACTCCAGGTTCAGGTCAAGAATTCATTTTTATATTATCTCTAATCAGGTTTTAAGTTTGTAGTATCCCAAAGATAGAATCAGTCAGATTGGACGTCTTCATATTTAGCCTCAAACTCTCAGTTTTTCTCAGTTTCAGTTTGACTGGATGGCTTTAAACCCACAGTTGTGTACAGGATACTGGTCTGAGATGACAGGGTGAGTTTCCATAAGTGATCTGTTTAAAAAGAGGAACAATTTGAAGAAACGTCAATGTAGAGATTCCTCTATGGTTCTGTTGAGGAACGAGAGAAACAGCTTTTGCTTTCCAGTTAAATCTTCAGTTTGTGTTCCTCCCAGATTAACATACATGGAATATTTTACTCCTGTGACCCACATAGAAGTAAATACAGCTGCCTGTGAGCCTTGCAGAATAATTGCAGTTGAGTAACGGGGCTAATAAAACCTCAAGTTTTATATAAAGTAAATAATGAGCCTCTCTACACATTTCCATTTACTGCAGCATATTATGACCTTAGTCTGTGTTTTTTCTGTGTCTGTCCTGCATGAAACAGAAGCCACAGTGGAGCTTTCTCTCGACAGTCCGCGGACCGAGAGAAAGAACGAGGTGACGGCCAAACCGTCTGCTTCCGCCCCCACCTCCTTGTCAGCAGCTGCCAGCCAGGCCAAGCCACAGTCTGCTGCCCTGGAAGAGGTATGTGAACGCAGATTGAAATTCCAAGTGTGACTGCAATGGGTAGCATTTAGAAGACTTGCTATTCCTGCTTCCCCCAAGATATTACAATTTTGAGAAACTGAGGAAAGATAAGGGTGTTTTCAGCCACTCTCTAACCAGTTTAACACCCCACCTCCTGAAGGACTTGGAGATTTTTTCATATTTTTGCTGTAAGAAAATGAGCGATCAACTGAAGTGCACCATGTCAATCTTCACTTTCTGTTTATTTGTTTCAGTTGGAAGAAGAGGAAGAAGCAGAGCTGGAAGACAAGTTTGAGATCGTTGTTTCTGTCAAAGACCCTGAAAAAATAGGTGAGGTTTAGTATTTTTTATTACCAAATGAATGTCGACATTTAATTTTAAATACATTTACTGCAGTGAAGCTACAAACTGTGCATCATAAACATCAAGAAAACAAAGGTTATCTCAGTACTTTGTTCACAAGTCTGAAAAACCTGAAAGAATGGGAGAACAGTGATAAAGTACTAAAGTAACTAATAAATATTTCTATCAGTTTGTGCCTTTTTTTTGAGTATTGTTCTTTTCTTTGTTTGTTTTTTCCTTAGGGGATGGTATGAATGCTTACATGGCCTACAAAGTATCCACACAGGTAAACACTTGTCAGCATAAATCATCAGCTTTTATCTGCAGTTCTCCATCTATAATCCCAAGGAAGTCAGTACAGTTACTCATCAGATGTATGGTAACAGTGAGCGAGGAGAGGAAGTACTAGTCAGCACATTGTAGGAGAAACGCCCATACGCTGGGCAAACATGGATTACACCACAATTTTATAGCAGTAATTCACTAAACATAAGCCTGCTACTGTAGGCACATAAAATCCAGTTATGTCACTCTTTTTTTTTTTTACTCCAAAACCTAAAGTGAAGAACACTGTGTTTCAGACAACACTGCCCATGTTCCGCAACAAGACATTTACAGTGAGGCGACGCTTCAGCGACTTCCTCGGCCTCTACGAGAAGCTTTCTGAAAAGCATGGACCAAATGGATTAATCGTGCCTCCACCACCAGAGAAGAGCATCCTGGGTAGGATGGCTGGCTGTCTCCTTTTCATTCTTGTTGTTTATGTCATCTGTAATTTGGAGTCTAATCTCCGTCAGCTAAGAGAATCACTGTTGTCTTGCACAGGGATGACAAAGGTGAAGGTGGGAAAAGAAGATTCTTCATCTGCAGACTTTGTTGAGAGAAGGAGAGGTGCTTTGGAAAGGTGAGAAAGATGGAATGAAATGAGAGGTGGATTATGACGATTCAGTTACAAAAACCACACTCTTGTTTTTTTTTAAATAAACACATCTGATAGTCGACACTCTACATTATAAAGCTGTTATGATGTTGCCGTCTTTATATAATGCAGGAAATTGAGGCTTTTTTCATGTTTTCTCATTGAACAGGTATCTGCAGAGGGTGGTAACTCACCCATCGCTTATCCAAGATCCTGACGTCAGAGAGTTTCTGGAGAGGGAGGAAGTATGCCACATTTATTTCGTTTTACGTCTGGGTCACTGACTCTTCTCCTTAATACCATACACAGCACAAAGTCATTTCCTCATCAAATTATCTTTATTGAATTTAGAAATTGTGTTCAAATTGAGGGAGCACATTTAGAAAGACGCATTATTCCTCTGCTGTTTACTTCTACCTCATCCCTTTTTGTATGTGAAGTTTCATTATATTTCTGAGTGCAATCTGTTTACAGCTGGTTTGTAACATGTGGTGTGTCTTCAGTTGCCCAGAGCAGTGAGCACCCAGGCTCTGAGTGGCGCCGGCTTTCTTAAAATGATCAACAAAGCAACAGATGCTGTCAGTAAAATGACCATCAAGATGAATGAGTCAGACGTGGTGAGTTCAGCTGTAAACACACACTCACAGCATTTTCATTTCCAGAGAAGCTCTGATGCACCAGGTCATTTCTGTAATGAGGAAATCTCCCTGTTTTACGATAAACCACAAATTCTCATTGAATAAAACATGAGTGCAGACTTCCAGCTAAAGGCTGGTGGAACATTCAGGAAGAAGCATGCACAGTTCCAAAACATAGTTTTGATATTTATAGTCAGTAATGGTGCTGTTGATGTCACAGAAGTCAATCTTCATTAGAGACTGACAGAAATATTGAAATCTAACTTAGAACTTAATATGTTAAGGGATTTAAAATGAAGATATAAAACCACATACAGATCTTAACAGTGGTGGAGAGTAGATTTGCTTAAATACTGTACTAAGGTTAAATTTTTAAGTACTTGTTCTTTATATGTTATGCTACTTTATCCTCCACTACATTACAGAAGACACAATGGATAATATAAGAAGCTTTTAACCCAAGGTTTCTATCCTTTGGCTTCTGATATGTTGCAGAAAGCAGTGTGCATTTGGGGTCACATTTCAGATGTCTGAGTTCTTATCAAAACACCAAATAGTGATTTTTGGCTTTAGACAGCGCACGGTTTCATTTCAGTAAATGTTCCAATATCTCACCAAAAATCTAAGATAAGAGGAAAAAATCCCAAAACTGAAAACAGATTCATGGATCAGAACTTGTTTTTTTTCTTTAATAATGTGACCACTGATTGAATGGGAACATTTATCTAAAGTAGTCTGAACGAGCTCCATCTGCAGCTACAACAGTAACATGCTGCTGAACTGCTTCTACTTTATACTTAAACTACAGTTTGCTGCTAATATTTATTTACTTTCACTTAAGTAGGAGTTTTTGCTCAGAACTTTAACTTGTAATAGAGTATTTTACATTGCTGTACTGGTACTTTCACATAAATAACGGATCTGAATACTTGTTACACCACCAGATCTCGATGCTTTACTCATACCAACTGCATTTTTTTGTTTCAGTGGTTTGAAGAGAAGCTGCAGGAGGTTGAATCTGCAGACCAGCAGTTCAGGAAGCTCCACGCACTGGTCGAATCTCTGGTTGTCCACAGGAAAGGTAACTATGATGTGGCATTTCTACACATCAGTATCATTTATCATTTGGATCATTTGTGATTGCAATTTAACTGGGCCACATCGTTGTTCTTGATGCGGCCACTTAGGGGTGCCAAATGTAGAAATTTCCAAAAATCTTGCACATTGTGGCTTTAATGCTCCTGATGCATCTTTCCCTCAGTTATATCCTCACAAAGGATCACACCTATAAGTAAAAAGTTTATCAGGAATTATAGTACACGGTACCCATGCTAGCAAATTTGTTAATCTCTTATTTTTTGACAAATAAACGGTGTAAAAATTCTTCTGTTTGCAATAACTTCTGGTTCACTCCTCCTCCTCTAGAGTTGTCACTGAACACAGCAAGCTTTGCCAAAAGTGCAGCCATGCTGGGCAGCGCAGAAGACAACACCGCTCTTTCCCGAGCTCTCTCCCAGCTGGCCGAGGTGGAGGACAAGATGGAGCAGTTGCACCAGGACCAAGCTGCAAATGACACCTTCTGCTTTGCAGAAATGATCGCAGATTACATCCGTCTGCTGGGAGCCGTGAGGGTACTGAGAAAATTTGCTGAGCCAATTACTTCCGTCAGAGCTCCTCAACTCTCACGTAGTTTAAATACAGAAAGTGTCCATTAATACAGAAGAAAAATGACATTCATAGGGAAAGTTGTTTTCGAAAAGGTTGTTAAGCAAGTAGCCAAATATAAACATGAATGATTCTCTGTGCGTTTGCAACCTGCAGGGGTCGTTTGATCACCGGATGAAGGTGTGGCAGCGCTGGCAGGATGCTCAGGCCATGCTGCAGAAGAAGAGGGAGACTGAGGCCAAACTGCTGTGGGCCAACAAGCCGGACAAGCTGCAGCTGGCCAAAGAGGAGATCGCTGAGGTATGACACAGGCCAAAAACAACACAGTGAAAATAACTCAGACGAGGTTGGGATGCCTTTTAGTTCCAGAGTTTGATGTGGTCTTTTCAAGATTGGGAACAATGTCTGAGTAACTTTGATTTTCTCTTCCTGTTATCACTTGTAATGGAGAGCTTAATTTTAATCACCCCAGTGTTTTTTTTCTGTGAACAACATTGTGTATTATGTGAAAATGTGACTAAATATAGTTGCTAGACTGAGACTCCACTGTGATCTTTTCTTTTCCCCTTGAGAACAGTGGGAGGCCAAAGTGACGCAGTACGAGAGAGACTTTGAAAGAGTTTCTGCGACTGTGCGCAAGGAAGTCGTCCGCTTTGAGGTACCAGTGTTTGTCCTTGTTGCCTCCACATCAAACACTGAACAGCTGAAAATGTTGAAAATGATACACCCTTTTTAAAATTCTCTCCAACAGAAAGAGAAGACCAAGAATTTCAAAAGACAGATAATCAAGTACCTGGAGTCTCTGCTTCAGTCTCAGCAACAGGTGAGTCTCTCTCTAGGCAAACATGAGGACTTAACAATTCCAGAATTAAATTTACTTCTTGTCAAACCAGTGAAAGGTGCATGGAAAATAATTTTGATATTAGTAAAGATGATTTTATCCAGAAAGATCTAATGAGCAGTGGCATAATTTAAATTTCTAACAATAAAACCATTTTTAAATGAAAAAATGTCAGAGGCTTAGTGACTATAGCCCGACCAAAACTGGATTTTTGGGGTCAATACTGATCATTAAGAAGAAAATTCCTATATCGGTCTATTCCTGATATGCATGTTAGAGGTATATTGAAAAACAAAAGTAATTGGACTATTGTTTATTAACTTTACAGCAATATATTTCACATACTAGTTAGCAACTTACACTGCTTAAATCTGCACTGCCATCTGCTCAGCTGTAATATGTACTCTGCTACATGTACAGCAGATAGTGTTGAGAGTATTTTAAACAATGGGCTGCATTCATTATCGATAAATCTTACAATACGCTTATTAAATCATTGAGCAGTCAATAAAATATCCCAAAAAATTGGGAATTTCAAAGTGTCAGGAGCCCAAAGTAGCATCCTCAAATTGCTTGTTTGTCCAACCAACAGTACAGGAAGGTTAAATTTTTATTATGTAAAACTGACAAATCAGCAGATACTTAATGTTTGACAAAGCTGATCTAATAGATATGTAGAAATGTTGCTTTATGTTTGTCTCCTTCAGATGTCAGTTAAATTCGTCTGTGTTGACAAAGTGATTCAGAACTAGAAAAGCAGCACAGACGTTCAAATTTTAAGCATTTGTCTCCTGGTATTATGACAGTGAACCTCACACAGTTGTCTCTTGTTTTTCTCCAGCTGACAAAGTACTGGGAGGCTTTCTTACCTGAAGCAAAAGCAATCGCCTAATCCTCGAGCACCAGCCTTCTGGACGACAAAACAGGCTGCCTTTTTCTTATACACTTTACCTCTTTTGCCTTTAAAACCAAGGAAAATGCGTGCATTGTAAAGGGAGATACAATCAATCTGTTTTTTTAATCACCTTTAACATATAGCTCTGTATTCTATTGTATTAATAATTGTATATTTTCATTTAACCTTCCACAAATATTTTCTTATTAGATGAAAAGAGTTTGCATATACAAAGATATGGACAAACGATAAGAGAAAAAGTGCAGATGAATGATTCCATTAATTTCCACAAGAGAAGGGAAATGAACCGAGTCCGTTGTTCTCAGGATTTTCTCCCTCGTGTGATCAGGAGCTCCTTCACATCAGCAGTGGTTAATTGTTTACAGAGCGGCTGCTCTCTCATCCAAACATTCTGGGGACCCAGATGAAGAAAGTGGCCAAGAGTCTCACTCGGTTTCTTCTTATTACTGACTCAAAGGGATTAAATAACAGTTTAAAAAAAGTAAGATTTATGAGCACTTCCACCAGGTGGATAAAGTACTTAAGTACCAGCCATGTTTTTTTTTCCTTTCAGATATAAAGTACTATGATGCTGAGGGGAGGGGTGCAGGGTGATGAGAGGCATTCACATAGCAGGGCTACCACTATGGTCAAGGGTCGTGTTGGAGGTCAAGGTTGTGGGTTTATTGTTTTCAAATTGATTTCAGTCATTGTGCAAACTTTAAGTCTGTGCCTTCTAAATCAAAATGGTGTTTTGTCTCCAGACACCAGTTTGGGAGAAAGTTGTAGACACTTGTGAGCGGTGCAGAGGCTTTTGTTAACACTTCTACAGCAGCCATAGCAACATCATGTCAACACTGAAGTTTGAGAACAATGGTAGTGTTTTAAGCCCATTTACTACAAATGAAGTGTGTTGTTTTTTTTTTACAGTCAGCCATGTATGAAAATGAAAATCCACCTGCAGAGACTTGAAACAGATAATCCTCTCAGTGGACATCATGTCTGATTCTGTTATTAAGTCATTGCTGTGTGGTAATGCTGTACAGTAAGTGTCAGTTAACATTTTAATAAGGCATTGTCAAGTACCAATGACTAACTGAGAAAAACACAGTAAATGCTGACATGTCTACTGTATGGATTAGCCAACGCAAGCAAGTTTCAAGTCTCAGCAAGTAGTTTCATGCTGTCGTCACGAGATGAAAGCTGACTGAAAGGCAGGATTGTGTAGAATGGTCAGTAGTGATGTAAAAGAATAATAAAGCTGCAACTAACAGTTACTGATGGATTATTCCCAAAGTGCAGTTTGGTTTGTTTTGTCCAGAAGCAACAAATATTTAAAGGTACCCGTTGTTTTATTTCCTGTCAGTGGTGCTACAGGGCAAGAGTGGGTTAGTTTATTCTTACGTCATCACTAACACACGTGCTAAGCTGCCTAATTTTTGAATCTGTAAGACGCTAAGCATTGCATTGTATTGTGGGATTATTAGCATAAAGTAGCCATCATGTTGGAGTTTTTTGTTTCCTGGCAGATTTTTTGGGAAAGTGTACATTCAGAATTCAGACAAATAAAATGGCAGACAGTAAATGTAGCGCAGCATAGGGAATGATTTTGGGTAGAAACATTGGCTTCAAGTTGTTTCAAGAATTTTGTGAATGTTTATGAGGACGGAAATGCAAAAAGGTGAATGTAAACATAATTGTTTACATAAAATACCCACGCGGTTCCTTTAATTTATGACCTAAAACAGAAAGGAGGCAGACATGGAACGATCGAATGTTTGCCATTTTTACTCTATGAATGACTTCAATGATCAAGTAATTCATATGCTGCTAGTCATTTCAGCATGAAACAATACTGACTGAGATTTTTAGTAAATGGGCAACAACATTGGAATGGTCCTTTAAAAGCCATCATGATGTCATCAGAGCTGGACTGATGACGTAGACATGAGATTAATGCCATATAGTGAACATGCTGATGTAGTGAACCCACTTCTTCCTTCAAGCCTCGGCCTGCAGTTTAACATGAAACGGTAACAAAGCCGCGTCACATCTTTACGTGGCAGGCCTGCCATCCTTCTGATTACAGCTTTAATTTCACGTTTGCACACACATGAACTAAAGCCGTGCAGCGACGACGCTACACTGTAACTTCTGTTCTCACTAAGACATCATTTAACTTGCAGACATTTCTTTGCACCGTTATATTTTTTTCTTGCCAGTTAGACACATGCTCGATTTAAACTGCGGTTTGGACATCACTCATTTAAAACTGGTTGTTAGTGTGGCCTCGTGTACTTTCACTTGTTAATGTGCAGAGCAATGTCAGCAACATGCACTGTGTCATAGAAAATTCTTTTAAAACAAATCAATAAAAGTTGCACTGTTTACACTTGGAAATTTCATAAAGAACCTGTGACTGAAGTGTCTTCTTTCTTTGTTATTTTGTTTCCCCCACAATCTCACATTCAGCACATTAAACAGTTATAGCTTTTAAAGATAAGAAAACTGATAAATGTTGCTGTTGAATAGAGAGCATGTTCCAATTAAAGCTGCAAGCAGCGATGAACGGGCCCTCGCACCCCCACGCATGTTGGGACATGGCAGACGTCGAAGTGCTACAAATGCCTACAAAATTACATAGATTTATGTGAAATGGCATGCGGGAGCTAATATTTAAAAATACTGTAGGGGGCGCTATAGCACATACAGTCCTGATAAGCCTACTGTTTCTTTCAATGAGTCGATGGTGATGTGTGTGCCAATTTTGGTGAGTGTTTGAGCTTCCTAAGCTGTCAAAACGTGCTTCCTGTGTCACGGACAAAATATGTTGCCATGACAACAGCGTTGCATGAACACTCAAAAGCTTCACATAGTAGCATGGACAATACCTCAAGACTCAGGAGAGCAATTTTAA
>OMNN01002376.1:0-11016 GCA_900302755.1 Chromis chromis | reverse complement strand
ATTAGCAGAAAGATGGTAAAAAAGCACCTGACACTTTTGTCTTCCGTCAAAACTTTGCTGCGCTTGCGCCTAAATTAACCTGTGGATATAATGATGACAGTGCACTCTGTATTTGTTTATGGGTCTTTTCTACATAGATAAAAATGTGGCTTAAATTAGTTTTACTGCCTCATGGTCTTCTATTAGATTTATAACTTAAAGTTTAACATAAGACACCTAGTTAAGACATGATCACAGTAAGTTAGCAGGAAGATTCTTCAGAGTCGGTTTAATAACCTACAGTGAATTCATTGTACTTTTGTACTGGTATGATTTTACGCTGATGTTACTCGAAACAGGATGTTCTGTTGTTGGATGGTGTAGTTTAAGTCCATATAGTTTCCAAGCATAAATATAGTTGATAAAACTGCTTTATTTATTCCCTGATTTCAATCAATAAGAAACCTGTTCACATCTCAATCTTCCAGATGTGTAAAATTTAGGAATGTCTTTGTTTTTCGCCACATCAAAATGTATCATGTGTTTGTTTTATTGCATTTCTGTGTGACTGCATGTGACTTTGTGTCAACATGCAAAGCGCAGCCTCTTTCACACTGTCAATATTTTCTTTCTTTTTATTGTGTTTGATGCTCTCATTCAAATCCTTCCATAGATCAAATTATGCAGTAAGTACTAGTTGTTTTTCAGTGTTGTCCTATTTATTGTGTTTCTGTGTAGCTGCAGAAGAACTCTCCCAGTTTTACCTCACCATGTTTACTGTGTAATAGTGACTTAAGTAGCTGAGTGGGCCACAAGGTTTCCTGAGCTAACAGCGCAGTGTTTTCAAACTCTTGCAGCTCTTCCCATTTACAAAGTGCATCCACTGAATGGAGTGTAATCTATTGAGGCTGGGGTTGTTGTAAAATTCATAAACCACTAGTTAACCTGAACTTTATCCCATGGTGATCAAATGTTCAAGTTTCAAGGCTTGAAAGATCAGTGGCTGATAATTCACTTTGTTGCAGAGCACAGCAGTCGTCATCAGTTTGATTTAACACGGAGTCATGACATCCATAGAAACTCCTCAACCTGCTCCTGAAGTTTTTTTTTTTTTTTACATAACCTGCTCTTTATCTTTCTGATAAACTGTATTTCCACATTTTTTCAGATCAAATCAAAACAATGAGAACGTGAGAGCATGAAGAGGGACCGGCCAGAAGGAGCAGCATTCATGGAAGTCTTATAAAAGAATGGTTGACCCTGTTTTCAGAGGTACCACGAAACACAGATGGTTTTAATGGGGCATTTAAATGGTTCTTGGATATGTTTGGTTCAATGGAGAAGTGATCAGATTCTTTGGTAACAGTGGAAACAGCAAAAAGGCATCTACCAACAGAAATATTGGCAATTTTAACACATTAATTTAGGGCAAATGCTTACTTTTCCATAAATTTGTTCTGAGTTCAAACTGTTCAAAGAAATAATAACACTTGGAACATTATGTTCACTAGAGAAAAAATCTATTTCAACTTATATTATCACTTACATTTTCATGGTCTTTTCATAACAGGGATCACAGTAAACTATAGCTGCTGTAAAGTAAGCTATTGTGGTTGGTGCTGTCTTTCTTTTTAATGAGCACGAGTACCTAGGATATCTTGTCCACAAGATATTAGTGGGTGCCGTTTCTTTTTTGTTTTTTTTGCATACTTCAGCCCTTAAAATATCCTGTGTCTAACAAACAGTATGTGCCAGATTCAGACTGGCACAACATTATACAAATTATGTAAACTCAAGGTCTTGTGTCCTTTCTACCCCCCGGCTCACAATTTATTTCCACTGCAGCATTACAGCAGAGGATAAATGCTCTGATCTACAGATTTATGGACACTGAAAGCAGGTGACTGTCTCTGCCTGTTTGAAGCCTCCATGCATCAGATATCATTCTTAAATAAACTTCTCACATGAAACAGTCTAACACAATCGGCCCTTTAGAAATTGTTTCCACCTCTGAAAAATGCCAAATACTCATTTATTTTCTTTTTTCTAATGTCTCTCAGGGCCTCTGTGTGGATGCATTCTTGTTTTAGTTTGAACCATCATATCAGTTCAGTTAACTGTCATTTACGTCTTCAAAAGAGGCTAATTTTCTGGTATTTCTTTCACTAATATCACAAAATTTGGGGGTATTTCATTGCATCGCCTTTTTCAGACTAATCGAGGGCCATCTTGCTGTCACACTGAAGACAACAGCTACTATATCTTTACTGCAGCTAATATTACATGCAGCTTTGATCAAGTTTGATTAATGTTGCCCTAGCCGTAGCCATACTGAAGATTAATATTGTAAAAAAAAAAAAGTGAATGTTTTCTAGGACCAAGTAGACTCTGTTGTACATATTCTTACTTGTGGCTAAGGGTATATAAATAATAGCTAACTTAGCTGTAAAACGTGGTTAAATGATTGTCATGAATGAATGTCAGGTTAGCCTGTAAAATTAGAACTTCTTACCACAAAGCTCATTTTCAACTAGTGTTTTATTTTTTTGCCTTATTCCATTGCTCAAAGGACAAATTGTAATCAAACTGCTCCTCATAATTTACTCATGCTATTTCAATGATTCAAAGGCAGACAACTAAAAAAAAGAAAAAAACATCTACTCAGTCTGCACAAAGTTTATAATGCAAGCCTTTGATCCTCTTCTTTAGTCTCTGACTGAAAGCTCGCATTCAAAACAGCCTCTGTGCAGATCTGAGTGTGTGGTTGCTTAGTTTCTTTCCGACTGTGTTCATCGAGCCCCATCACCTCAACCAAGCTCTATTTCAAATATGAGTTGTTTTTGAGTAGTTTCAAGGCAAAAAGGAATAACTGACTAAAATTGTGTTTTGTTTTATATACTCAGTAGTATCTTGTGGATAAAGAATGTATTTTCTGTAAAGTCTATTTTTAGTACTACAAATATTACATATTGCATAAAATACTCAGAATGTCCCCCAATAATACTCAACATCAAACTAAATATAGATAAAATATCAAGGTAAAATTATTTCTCGGTGAAACAGTGCAGCACTGTACCACAGATCTAGGATGTCTGATTAACAGGGAGACAATTTTCTTTTTATTTGAAAAAGATTTTTTTCATGGTTTATTGTTTGTGAATTTAGTTCTGTAAGTTTTGAATAGATTAAAAAGTCAAATCACACTTGGAAGCTGGTCATTTGAACTGATTTACCAACCAGAGGAAAAGTAATTTAACGTAAAGTAAGTTACAAAAAAATCCTGCAGATTGTAAAACACACTGACAAGAAATGTAAGCTATTTTTCGTTGGTATCAGACTGTTTACAATTTTTACATCCTGAACGTTGTTGCAAGGCGACAGTTCCAGAGAAACATGGTGTTATTTTCAGCCCACTCACATCAAAGTCTCCATGGACACTGAGTTTTTCTACGACCAGTCAGAGGAAACCAAGTCCAAAGCATGTAGATCTGGCTCACAGTGGCTTTATTCATTGATTTTTTTTTTTTCACACATCGTACATTTCTCACTCCAAGACATTTCAGAGTTTGGTCAATATTCATATCAAATCAAGCAAAGGGTCCATGTGAGATCATGTTTCTCATCCTCTAGAAATATTTTTTCAAAACGAGGACCCTTTGAGCACACGTTCACTTTAGCTGCAGAGAAGTTTTAGACTCTTCGTTCAAACTATCATTAAATGAACTGTATGTATTTTGTTTATTACGTTCTGTGTGTTAATTTTCAAAGAATAAATGCGGTGGAAAACGAATAATGTTTCATGTTTTGGAAAATCACGGCACGATGGTGGCTTCATATGTATCTTATGTTATCTTTGGAAAATCCTCTCTCTCTTTCTGTTTGTGGTTCTCTCTCTGTTTATCTCTCAGACATCTTGAGCGCTGCCAGCAACAGCTGCTCATTAAACCTCCAGTCCTTGGGCCCTGAGCAATTTATTTGGTTAAACATAAACATTAATTTACACAAATTATATGGAGTTTTAGTTTTAATGCTACACAACTAACTAGTTTTGTTATTGTATGTTTGTTTTTTTGTATCATTAGGTTCATATATGATTAACAAATACATGTATTACCGCTTGGAACGCCTAACAACGAATACAAACTTAGCTTCACTGTTTGGCTACAGAAAGTGTGAAGGTCGTGTGCCTGCCATCTGTCAAACACGTAGTTGGAAAGCTGTCCAGCTGTCTTCCGGAAGTTTTCGGTTTTGGCACCAGTATTGCACAGAATTACTTGTCAGATGTCAAACAAATCCAGATTTCAATCAGTGTTAATCTAGCCGCTCAACTTTTCAAACTATGTTGAATTTTTGTGTTCAGTAAACTGACCAGCGATTTAAATACAAAGCAGAGGACCAAAAACAATATGTAGTTGTGCCTTTCAAGCTGAATTGAATCATGTTTTGATCAATTCTCCTTAATTAATGAGACACATTGTTAGAAATGGAACAGGTACATTCAGGCAGAGCAAGGGGAGGAGTTGTATTTTAAACCTTTAATTAGCTGAGCATATTCATAAAAATGCAATAAAATAAATTGAATTGTATCACGTTGAAATGACCAACGGAAAGCCTGTTTTATGCTTATAACAAAACAATGAATATAGTTAGAACAATAAAGTAACAAACATACAAATTCCATAAACGTTCAGCTGGATAAACCTGAGACTCTGGTTGGCCTCTGTCCATGGTGCTGAAACGCTTCTGCTGTCCTGCCGAAAGAGGGCGCTGAACACGTTTATTGTTTAAAATAAACTTGTCACTGGATCTCTTGATGCGTAAACACCTCAGCCCTCTTTAGCAAATAACTTCTCCGTCACACTGTTCTGTTTGTGCGTATCTGTCGGTGTACTTCGTGTGAGTGTGTGCGCCCACTTTTTTTAAAAGTCAGACTGTATCATTAAATCTCTCCGCTGCTCTTCAGGATCCATCCTAATTGGATGCCTGTCAGTTTTGACAAGAGGAGTCCAGATTAAAGGACTCCAGGCGGAGGAGGCCATTAGGTAGACACAGCTCGTTGATGTATATCCTGAAGTCGAAGTGGCAGACACACTTAAATGACTTCTAATTGCTTAAAGGTGGGGAGCATTATAATTGCGATTTTTTTAGGCGCAGAAAGAAGATGAAGAGTGGCTCGTTTCTCCTCCTTTTCTAATGATTCTATGGCTCCATAGTCCTCTCCTTTGAGGACACCAGGTTGGGTTTTTATCCTTCACAGTTGCGCAAAAAGTGTTTGCAAAGTTAATTGTGAGTTAGGGTGCCAGATGTGGTGAGAGTGACGGAGGATGAAGTGTGGCTGCGCATTAAGGTGGCTGTTACGCGCTGAGTTTGGAGGATGAGGAGCCACGACTTATTCATTATTTGATGCGTAAAAATGTTTATATTAAAATTCATGTCAGGCCATTCAGTGGTTTAAAATAGAAATAAAAAAAGAAGATGCCCATCCATCCACGTTATTGAGTCGAGGAATCTCTCCCACCCTCCTCCAGTCAGATCAGCCAGCACACTGTGACGTGTTTCCATGCAAGGTACTCATTAAGAGGGACGTTTGGTTCCTCTGACGCGTGTCCCGGTCCTTTGACGGCACCTGCCCCCTTATAAGCCTCAGTAAGTCACCCGGGAGACCCCCACTAACGTTTCATCTGACTGTTCCTCACGGTCCAGGGAGGGACGAGGATCTCCACAAACCATCCAACTGTTATGCGCATTGTTTTTCTCAGGTGCCCCAGCACATGACTCTAGAAATACTTAAGGTAAGTTTTGCATTTTTTTTTCTTTAAGTTTAAGATTATTCCTAAAATAACATTTTAGAGGATTGTCTTGCTTTGGAGAATGACTAAAATGGATAATTGTTCCACATAATTTGGACTAGGCTGCCTTTTTTCCATAGTAAATCCTGTGCGTAATTTGAGTTTTACGCGCACGAATCCTTGCAGAAGGAGGCAAGCAGAGAGAAAACAGAGAGGAAAGGACGGACCAAAGGACACAGCCAAAGGAGTGGGGACCAGATTTGATTGTTTAAAAACAAAGACACACAGATTAATTTGGTTTATTTCAATTTATTAGGAAATTTATTTTCATGTAAAAGCTAATTTATAGCACTTATTTTTGGACTTAATCTGGATGGATTGAGTGGGGGAAAAATTGAGCTTCCAGGTTTCTTTTCAGTACGTTTTCATCTTATCAATTATGATAATGTGTAAAATGTTCCAAAAATGAATAGTAAAATCACATTGTTAGAGAATATATAGCTTTCCAGGCTAAACTCTTTGCCTCAAGGCTCTGTTTAAAACCTCTAAAAGCGAATGAAATCTTTTAGATCACCGAAAAGAAAATGTTTCTGTGTTATTCTGATCTGTAATTTTCTATTTTAATAAGTTAAAGTGGGTTGGCCAACAGTTCAAATAAGAAAGATTTTATTTTTTTTATATATAGTATTTTTATTTCAAACCAACCTAATAGATCAACATTCTGCCACCTAACACTTACTCGACCGTTTGTCCACATGCAAAAATAAATATATGCCATTAATTATTGTCCTTTCCACTGTGATCTTGTTCCTCCGTGCGCCCTCGCAGGTCTTCATGCCTTCCCGTTCCTAGCGGAGGACCGCTGCGACAATGACCATCCATGTAGAGGGGCTTGTGGCTATCGCGGTCTTCTATCTGCTGATTCTGTTCGTGGGCATCTGGGCGGCATGGAAGAACAAGCACTCCGGGGAGGCGGAGGGCACCGACCGCAGTGAAACCATCATGGTCGGGGGGAGAGACATTGGATTATTTGTTGGTGGATTCACCATGACAGGTAAAGTTTCTATTCGTTACTTCAAAACACTCCGATTTTTAGTTACTTTAGCTGATTTACTACAGCAGTTTGGTATCAGTTTTGTCGACTCAGTTTTGCATTTTTACTTTCAATGAGTGAAAAGTCAGCAAATTGAGATATCCTATAATTCAATAAGGGAAGAAACAGCATTATTAGTTGACTTTAATGCGTTCTATAAATTGATATTTATTTATTAAAAGTCACAGTTACAGTTTCATTATTTAGAATAAATAGTAAAGTGGATTTAAGGAGTAATTTGATTTGCCTGTGTATTATTTTCCAGCGACCTGGGTTGGAGGAGGATACATCAATGGCACAGCTGAGAATGTGTATCTTCCAGATTGTGGCTTGGCTTGGGCTCAAGCCCCCTTTGGATATGCACTCAGTCTTGTTGTGGGTGAGTGAAGTTACATGTTTCCCATGTTTAAAACAAGTTAAAATGTATTTTTTTAATATATATTATTGGTCAGAATGAGCATAGGAAAGAATATGTGGTGAGTGCACACTGATCAAAATCCATTTCTACTCATTTAGACAAACAGAAATCCCACATATTAGTACACCAATTTGTGTGTGACAGTGTACGTGATCGAAATGATCAGTTCTGGTGCTAATTCAACCTTCACAAGTTGTCCTATGTTAACTGTTATAAATGCGGCACTTAGACTCTGTTCAGGTATCAGCATCTTTTATTTTATGGTAGGTTTTTAATGATTTAGTCAATTTAGATTACCTTTAGGGGCCCCCTTTAGGCCAGGGGCTCTGGATGGTGGTTGCCTCATTTTTTCACCCTGTCATGTGTCCACTCTTTCTCCCAGGTGGTCTATTTTTCGCCAAGCCCATGCGCTCACGAGGTTACGTCACCATGCTGGACCCTTTTCAGCAGCTGTATGGGAAACGTATGGGCGGCCTGCTCTTCATACCCGCACTCATGGGTGAGATTTTCTGGTCTGCTGCCATCTTATCGGCCCTCGGTGAGTATATTTTTTTACTTACTACAAAATAAAATAATTTTTCTCAGTTACAAGATCAAAGTGTTTTTCATTTTATGATATTGCATTTCATATCCTATCCTTTTATCTGTTCTTGACCTCAGGTGCTACTCTGAGTGTCATCGTGGACATCAACATTAAGATGTCAGTGGTTATCTCTGCGCTCATTGCAATCTTTTACACTCTGGTTGGAGGACTTTACTCTGTGGCCTACACTGATGTTGTGCAGCTGTTTTGTATCTTTGTTGGCCTGGTAGGTTCATGTTGAGCTTAAGCGAAAATTACATCATAGCAAGTTAGTATAATTAACTTCAGATTTTAAATAGTTTTTTTTCCTTTTGTCATAGTGGATGTGGTTTTATTTTGGCTTAAACTTCCTAAAGAATTGTGGATAAAATTGCACAGAAATGCAGTGACATGAAATGAGTGTACCCAAATGTCTTAGAAAACATTTGGGGAAATAATGACAAACAAATAAGGTGGAATTGTTTTGTATTGTATTATATTCATTATACATTGTTGTGTGCCTGTAAGTTGAATTTAGCTCAGAAAAGTTATTTTTATCGTATTACTATGAGTGCCAGACATCACAGTTCCCTTTTAGGCTTACATGTTTTGGTTTATGCTTCATGCTGTACTTGTTTCTGTCTGTCTGCAGTGGATCAGCGTCCCCTTTGCTTTGACCAACCCTGCGGTGGCAGACATCACTGTTACTGCAGTGAAGCAGGTGTACCAATCGCCCTGGAGAGGCAGCATCAGCAAGAGCGACACCTGGGTCTGGATCGATAACTTCTGCCTCCTGGTACGGGAATCATAGTAACTGATCATGCTGATGAACTAAATACTATCATGATGAGACTATTTGTTGATTAATCTTGAAGCTGATGGTCAGAAAATTCATTGGGAATCATTTTGATCAGTCAAGTCAGTAACAAAGGGAGACGAGTGAATGTTGCTGGGTGAGGCCTTTAGATGTGAGAACTTTGGTTTAACGAACTGGTGATGTAAATTTGTCTTTGTTGTTTGACATTATGTAGACAAATACTACAATTGACTAATCTTAAAAATAATTTATGGGTTAATCAGTCAAGATAATAATTGTTTGTTGCAGGAATAAAATGCCATCATCTGTTTTGATCACAAATGTACCTTATTGTAAGGAGTTTTCCCTGTCAAATAGGTGTTTGGGTGATTTTTCACAACCCAAATAAAAGTCTAAGACTAGAGGGCATCATGTGCTGTACAGATTTGTGATTTTAGGGCTATAAAAAAAGATTGACTTGACTATGTTGGTTTTTAGAATGTTATTCACTGGTCTTATCCACTGTGCTACAGATCATGGGAGGAATACCCTGGCAAGTGTATTTCCAGAGAGTCCTGTCCGCCTCCTCCGCTACCTACGCCCAGGTCCTCTCCTTCCTCGCTGCCTTCGGGTGCCTCATCATGGCTGTGCCCTCCGTTCTCATCGGGGCCATCGGGGCCTCCACAGGTTAGAGACACATGAGCTTGCATATGCACAGTCTGTTCGTTTGTGTGGGAGGTTGTGTTTGTTGCGCTTGTGTGTGTGTCGGGGAGGCTCTGGATGGGTCCATGTTGCCCTTAGATCTGAGAGAGCCTGGTAAATAGCAGCTGGTTCACCTCATCCATAATGAAAGCAGCAATCCGTTTAATAACCACGCTGCTTGTGTAAATATTACATTAGAGGGAGGCAAGGGACCAAATTAGTGGTTTGATCTCCAGATTTTTATGCGTCAGATTCCTCAGTGCATTTGCAACTCTGTCTTGTCTTGTACTGAAATGAGAGCTAACGTTTCAAAATTCAAATTACTAAAGGGAGTTTTACCAACAACTTATCTTTGCAAACTGATCATTTATTAGGTAGGCTTGAAGCTTGACTGTCTTTATTCCCATTGTCATTAAAATATTATGCATATTAGCCTGAAGCTTTTGCAAAACAGGTATAATGAGCCAAAAATTGAGAAAACTAAGTAACTAAAAGTAAAAAAAACACTGCAAACATATTTTATTTGGATATTTTCATGATTAATGTCCATGTCTGTTGCAGTCAGAGTGTATTTATTAAGCAATGAATTACATTTTAATTAAGATTCAGAGTATATTTCTCAGAATTTTTAATTGCAAATGAGGTCTTGGTTATTTGTTTATTTCAGTTGTAGTACATGTGTATGGGGCATGTTGGATGTCATTTTAAATGTTGATTTTTTTATTTTATTTCCTCAGACTGGAACCAGACAAGTTATGGTGGCATTTCTCCTAAAGACAAGAAACAAGCAGACATGATTCTACCCATCGTGCTCCAACACCTTTGCCCTCCATTCGTCTCTTTTTTCGGCCTGGGTGCAGTTTCTGCAGCTGTCATGTCATCTGCAGACTCATCCATCCTTTCAGCGAGCTCCATGTTTGCGAGGAACATCTACCAGCTCGCCTTCAGACAGTCAGTAAGTACATGTGTCTGTTTCGGTTCAAGTACCAACATTTTTCTGTTGACATCTATCTTTTTTGCTTGTCTTTTGCTGTTCTACAGATGTTACAGTCTTTTCTTCACTTCTTTCTATCTTCTCAGGCATCTGACCGTGAAATTGTGTGGGTGATGCGCATCACTATCTTTGTGTTCGGTGGTCTCGCCACCCTGATGGCGCTGGTAACTGGCACAGTTTATGGCCTCTGGTACCTGAGCTCAGATCTGGTTTACGTCATCATCTTCCCCCAACTGCTCAGCGTGCTTTTCATCAAAGGCACCAACACGTATGGCTCAGTGGCTGCGTACCTGTTCGGTATGCTGCTGCGTATAGGTGGAGGCGAACCCTACCTGCAGCTGCCCCCTTTCATTTATTACCCCGGCTGGACGACCGAGCAGCGGATACACCCCATGACCGGAGAAATGGAGGAAGTCGTCGTCCAGAAGTTCCCCTTCAAGACCATCTCCATGCTGGCATCTTTTCTGGGCAACGTCGCTACCTCGTACCTGGCAAAGTACCTGTTTGAGAGCGGTAAGATTTCACACAAGTACGACTTTCTCGATGCAGTGGTGTCCAGGCACAGTGGAGAGATTATGGATAAGACGACACTTGTAACTCGTGGCAACAACATCGGGCTGTCGGAGATGGCGCCCGTCAAACCGCGGCTGAGCGTGACCTTGGCGGCCGCCTTCACACGCCGC